>VMDR010007356.1:0-40984 GCA_007922815.1 Macrotus californicus | reverse complement strand
TTTTTTATTTTTTTATATTTAATCTACTATGAATTTAGATATCATAATACCGAATATAATCTTTGGGTAATGTCCACCTAATCCCGATATCTACCCATAGAATATCCGATGATTTTTTTAACCGAGTTTATAAATGTAAAAGAAGGAACTTTTTTCAAGAATAACCAAATTCATTTTGTAGAATTTAAAACCAGGGTTATTTTATTACATAGATAGTATAAGCAGAATTATCTACAGCAAACAATACATGTTTTTTTAAAGCGGTACATTTTCTATTGCTTCCTCATGAGGCCATGCTGGAAACTGAAAACCTGGAGACAGATGTGACTAACCATTACCTGTGTCCTGGTCAGGCTGCCATTTCGTTTCTGGTACTATCACGTTCTGTCCCCTTTGGGTTCTGCATTAGAGGAAGGGGTAAGAGAAACTGAATTATCCCTGATTTGCTAAAAAGAACATCTTCTTAGTCCAGGTTGGAGCCAAAAGAAGGATCCCCCACTGTTTGGAAACGCCCTGTAACTAGTCTCCTGAGACACAGTACGTATCAGTTTGCTAGCACTACCATAAGAAAATGGCTCAGATTGGGTGGGTTAAACACCAGAAATTGATTTCTTATAGTTCTGGAGGTTGGAAGTCCAAGATCAAAGCACTAGCAGGGTTGGTATATGCTCATGCCTCTCCTCCTGGCTTCCTGACAGCCAGCAGCTTACTGTGCCCTCACACGGCCTTCTCTCTCTGCATACACACTCCTGGTATTTGTCCATTTTCTTATAAGGACACTGGTTCAATATATTGAATTAGGGTCCCACCCTTCTAAGATCTTATTTAACTTTAATTACCTTCAATCACACTCAGGTTACAGCTTCAACATATAAATTTTGGAGGGGGCACAATTCATTTTATAACACAGAAGCTCAACTTGTACTGTTTTTGGCACAACCTGTAATGTGTGGGCTATGCCATGATGGTAGTATATTGTTCAAAAAGATGCCAAGTGGGACTCCATCATCCCAGTTATTGCACAGAAGTGGTATTTCTGGTTTTTAATGGAAAACAGATAATTCCATATTGAGACATGAAAAAATTGGTGCATATGTAATAAATGGAAGATGATAAGCAAGTTATTAAGCAAAACTGGAATTACCATAAAAAGAAATTATTTCTGTGTCCCAAAGCCACCTATTTAAACATTAAAACTACAGGTGAAAATGGCTTGAAAGATCGGGCCATTGGTGCGTTAAGAAAGCCAACGATCAGCAAACATTCTACCTAGCACTTTTTACCTTTAGTTCTGACAGTTATAAAGGTCCTCTCCTCCCTCCTCTTTTTATTAATGATTTAGGGGCTTTCCAGCTGCAAGGCGGCTTTGAAGTTACATTTCTTCCTAGAAATACAGACTTCCTCCAGAGATTTTCCTCTAAATCCTCTTAGAGAATGTGGCACTCAGAGCTTTTGTTCTCTAAGCGCTCTCTGATGGCACAAGGGAACTCAGAACTAAGCAGCCTGGCTGGGTCGGTAAAGCCCCTCCCAGGGCAGACAGACGCCGCCAGGTGTTGCAAGATTGTGCGGAGGAAGACGGAGCCCCTGGCTCTGCTCTCGCCAGCGGCGTCTTCACTTGAGGACATCGCAGCAATAATGGACACCAGGTATGTGAGTGTGTGACACACATTCTCCCAAGAGTTATATATTTACTTATTTACGTATCTTTATTTTCCTCTTTGAATGCCATTTACTACCTCATAGGGCTCTTACTATAAAAATATCAACAAATTGTTCTTATTATCTCTGAGTGCTTTAAATATGGAGTGCTCCTTTTATTATCTAAAATAAGAATCGATTTGGTATTTCCGAGAACTTTCCACAAAGGTCTTGTATGTTATCCTTTCATTTTATGAACTTTTAAGATCTCTAGACAATTCTGGAGTCTTTGAATTATGCTATCCAGCATGACTGTGGCTGGATCGTTAAATACTGGCCTGAGACAGCTGATTCTTACAATTTCAAAAAATATTTCTAGCCTGATACAATATTAGTAGTATAGAGTCCTGTGTATTGAATAATTTGTTTTCTGATGGTAAAGCAAAACTTTTTGTGCCCTTTTGAAATGCATGCCATTAAAGAATGAAATTGAACAGTTTGTAATCCTAATTGGGAATGCCAAGCGTTGGATTAAACTTCTAACTCCAGATTCTGGTGTTGTTCTACCATTGATGCTGCAGAGAAGTGACCCATCTTCGAGATGTTCTGGGGATGTCCTTAAAGATGTGGAGACAGGAAGTGAGCCAGTGCCCAAGGCCTTGCCGGCTCTCAATGGTTCTATGTCTGCTGTTTGGAGTACCAGGGTTTGCCCTTTGAAGTGAGGAATCTTTGTTCAGAGCAAGTTCTGTTTGGGCTCCACCGCCTTTTCAGTTTTTCAATAACTATTGTGTTTCATGTAATAAGCTTTTGGCTTAATGTCATTTCAAATAATCTTATGTATCCAATATACTTGGGAAGACTCAACTCATAGCATAAGAATCTATTCAGAAAGGTTCTTTTAAGGTAAGAGTGCATCATCCCGGAGAACTGGTCACATGTTTATTGGGCACCTTTGAACATTGTGTTTCCTTCATTTATGGTATATTAGAGGTCCAAATGGGTTCTTCTTGGCTGGACCATCATGTAGCCTAAAATACGGTATAAAAGAAGCAGATAAACAACAAATAAATGTATCACAAAGTATTCTTAGGTCATTGAAGGTTATAGAAGAGAAAAAAGATTTTTTTAAATACTCTTGGCTGACTGAGGCCATGCAAATTAGATGAAAAAATGACAAGCCAACCAGGGAAAACAAACAGAAGTTTATTCATGCATGGATCACTCATATACACAGAAGAACTCAGTCATGAGAAACTCCCAGGGATACTTAGAAACTGGGGCTTGTATAGCATCTGAACAAAGGACAATACATTTATAAAGGAGTCACAAAACAAAAGAAAAGTTTTTAGGCTTCAAAGGGCACCAAACTGTGAGAAGGTAAATATATGGAGAAACAAATGAAAGGTACCGGCTGGTTAGTAAGATGTGTTCTGTAGATTCCTCTTGTTCCATCCCTGAGGACAGTCTAGGGCTGTCGCCAATGATTAAGAATCATCCTGCCCTTCCTGGAGCAGAGCGGAGAGGCTAGAGCTGGTTCTCAGTCTGCTTTTTTTTCAATTGCCTTCAATTTAAAATAATCATCCTCTGAATCACTTCAATATTATAACACATTTGTCAAAATCTATAGGCTGTACATCAAGAATGAACCTTAATATAAACTATGGACTTTGGTTGACAACAATATATGTTCATCAGTTACAACAAATATACACTATGGTACATGATGGTGAGAGCTGCAGAGGTTAGGGGTGTGTGGAATACCGCCCTTTCCTTTCTGCTCCATTTTGCTTTGAAAATAGATCTGTTCTAAAACTAAAAAGTCTATTGGAAATAAAACAGCAGTTGTGATATGAGAAATATGTGTTCCTTGTTCCCCATTTCTGACACGGAGCTCCTAAAACCCTTGGAATTTCCCCAGTGTCTTTTGAGTGTCTTTTGTTATTCATAATGAGACCCTTTTGGATTGTACCTGAGTTTATCTTAATACTATAACTCAGGGTAGAAACTCTTAGGTAGTCTCATAATGAGACTGGAAACCAGAAAGAGAAATTTATTAGAGAGTTGGACATTTCAGCTCCCCTCACCGACCTCTGTGGAAGGGGGAGAGGCTGAACACTGAGTTATAAGAACTCTTGAAATATGAGATTCAGAGAACTTTCAGGTTGGTGAGCACACTGTAGTGCTGGGAGGGAGGCACACCCAGAGAAGCATAGAAACTTCCTGCCGTGTCCCCATACCTTGCCTTATGCATCTCTTCTATGTGTCTGTTCCTGAGTAATCCTCTACGAGAAAGCATTACACATCAGTAAAGTGTTTTCCTGAGTTCTGTGTGCCATTCTAGTAAATTATCAAATCTGAGGATGGGGTTGTGGGAACCCCTAAAACACAACCTGTCAGTCAGAAATACAGCTGGCCCAGGACTTGTGAATGGCATCTGAAGTGGGTGGAGTGTTATAACATTAAATCTTTTAATTTGTGGGGTCAGATTCTGACTCCAGATAGATAGTGTCAAAATTAATTTCAATTGTACATAGTGCACCTCATTGTTGTCAGAAAATCTGACAATTTCACAGCAGGTAATACAATTGTGAAGTGCTTGAATAAAGTAAAATTTGACATATGTATTAAATACAACATAAATTTCATTATATTCAGTTTTAGAGCAGCAAAGATCTACAAATAAGAAGGGCTTTCCATGTTGTATAAACACTTGTAAATCAAGATGTAGAGCAAACTACAAACCAATGTATTAATATTTAGGTGGAGTGCAACTAGACAGATAGTCTGTTTTTACTGAGTCCAAATAGCCCTTCTCAGGAATTCACTTCCAAAGACTATAGATGGAATTCTCAGTTGCCTTGATGGTAACAGGAGGAATACAGAAGTCACACTCTAACATCTTTCCACGTTTTCTGTAACAATAGTTGACTAATAGTAACATCTTAAAATGCATAGTACTTTATTTGAAAGTTCTTTTCTGTCCATTATTTCATTTGATCTCATTTACTACTGGTACTGATCCTGCATTTTGAATGTCACCCATCAAATTCAGAACTCTAGGTGGAATTCCAAAAGGAATGCATTGATCTTTTAGGTGTTACGTGGTCTGAGTAGCACATATACACAAATGAATCAGCTAAGTGGTCCCATTCGCTGTTCAAATTTTCTGCTGTGCCCTTGCAAAACTGAAATTGTAATTTAAGAGGCGTATTGCACAACTTCAGAAGAATGCCACAGTGCATATTTATTTGTTCCTAGATTTTTAACATAAAGTGGAATGCAAATATTCCCTAGTATTCCCTGCGTGACAAAAATTATATTCAAAAAGGTCTCTGCAGATGGCCAATGATGAAAGCCATTATTATTATAGGTAGTTAAGGTAAAGAAGAAAGGACATTTTTTTTATGATTCCAGAACTTCAAAAGAGAGAGAAGAAAGGGAGCTGTTCTTAGATTACTGGGGAATAAAAATACTATGCTTCTGAGACCAATTCAGCAGAAATGAAATCAAAATGCAATGAAACTAAAACCTCTTTATATACAAAGGACATAACTAAGTTTCTCTCCCTCACAATGAGAGGACCACTAATAATAGTGCTTTAGATGAGGAAACCATTGATAAGAGACACTGCCAAGCCATGGAATCTATCTATCAAATATATACAACAAAGTGTTTTCAGCTAAAGCACCAATGAGGAGTCTAGAAAATTCTTACTCATCTTCAAGTGAGGAAACAGAAAGCAAAAGAATTTAAGAGTTCCCAGCCAATGTCTGGGGTCTCCTTACCAAAACCTTTGTTCCTTGGGATTCTTGAGAACTTATATGCATATATCTTGCAACAAATCAGACAAAGCAAACAAGTAAATTACACATATCATTAATGTGAGCTTATTTAAATCCTTCAAAATATATGTACTGTAAAAAAGCTCAAAGCTTTAGTTATAAGAGTAGTTTGAAATAGCCAACAAAATGATGAAATCCATTAATACCCCTCTGTACTGAGACAATTTCTGCATCTCAAAAGCCACAGGACAGGTCTCAGAAGCTTAAAGGAAAGAATTCAATACTAAGATTTAACCTGAGGTCCAACACACTTCTGGCCTCAGAGATCTGAGTACGCTGTCTATTCTGAATGATGACAGGAAAGTCCTATTCTTGGAGTCATTCAGGGTTCAAATATCAACTCTGCCACTTTTATCTATTTGATAATATGGTAAACACAACTTAAAGCATTAAATGAGATAACACTAGTTTACAAAGTACTAACCAGTTATACAGTATTAACACCAAGTATGAAAAGTGGATAAGCATTCATCCAGCCATACACAGGAACAAGGCAACTAACTATCTTTGTCCACTTGAACTTCTGTAACAGAATACCATTGACTGGGTGGCTATAATCAAAGAAAAAAGAGATTTTTTTTCTTATAGTTCTGGAAGCTGGGAAGTCCAAAACCCAGGTGCCACAGTCTCAATATCTATTGAGAGCCTGCTTCCTGTTTTCTTGCTGCTCCCTCACAAGGCAGAGAGGACAAGAAGACTCCCTGAGATCTCTTTGAGGGCACTGATCTCATTCAGGAGAGTTTCACTCTGTGACCTAATCAGCTCCCCAGAGCCTCACTGCCATCACACTGAGAGTTCGGATTTCAGCATATGAATTTGGAGGGTGAGGCGGACACAAACATCCAGTCCGTAACACCAACTATCTAAGCTAAGTATGGCAGGAGGCAAGAGGTGACATGCAGAACGTCGTTAAACATACATTCACTCATGCATGCACCAAATATTCACCCAGCCCCTATTATGTGCCAGGAACTGTGCTAGGAACAGAGCACACAAAAATAAACAGAAAAAAATCTTTGCAAGTTGCTCATCATCTAGTGGAATACTTCATATCATGTGACAGGGATTGTGTTTTAGATTTATTAAGGGGTACAATGGGTTATCAGCTCAAAGTTTGGGAGAATAGATTAAAAATAATAGCTATTTTATGTACTGGGCACTGCTTTGAGTGATTTTATATATATATATATATATATATATATATAAAATATATATATATATATATATATATATGTGTGTGTGTGTGTGTGTGTATATACATATGTATATTATGCTATTATGTGTATACATACATATATATATAAATGCTTTTTATTCTCAGACCCCCTCAATGAAGTAATTGTTACTATTATCCTCATTTTACTGACAGATAGACACAGAGAGTCTAGTAGCTAGCTCAAGGTCACACAGCAGACTCTTTCAGCACTTTGCATTTTGAATTTCTTAGAATGATTAGAGTACAAATCTTTCCTAATTATCTTGGCCATGGCAACTTTTTTCTCCAATGGATAATAACATAGGATCAATGTTTTAATAGAAACACCAGGGGTTAGGGTATACAACAAACTAAAGGCAAAGAATAAAACGTTATTTCCAGTTCTTCCACATCAAATGTACGGCATAGTTGTCGAGCCTTTGTGCTCAGGTGTTACATTATCGCTCTAACAGGTTGGAGAATACAGATGGCAAACAGACAAGGCACTGTGGAACAGAAGCTGGAGAATGGCTTTTCAGCACACCTAGTAATGACAGCATCATGGAGATTTGGATCATTACTGAGCCATAACTTAGAGGAGAAAAAGAAATCTGACAAACCTTTTTCATAACAAGATCAAAGAGAATATGACAGATTGTGAAAATACAGCCGTATTCTTCAAGTTGCTAATTTGTCTTCTTGCTGCTTCCCAGAGAAGCAGCTTAGGAAGGGCCCTTTCACAAAGGAAGTTTAACAAGTGGTGGAGGATGCCCTCTCGGATGAGTGGTTTAACCTCTGTGAGCAAATAGGGCTTTTATTGATTTACAAGGGAAAAGGTACAAAGGGGGAAAAAAACATTTTTTATTTATTTGGAATCTGATTCTTTAGCATCATCATTATAGGTCATTGTGGGTTCCTTAAAAATAAAGCAGAATAAAACATAGGGAATTATGTATTCCCTGTAGTCCATTTAAACCTTGTGAATAATGCTTACATTTGAATGTTCTTTATCCTCCTGAAGATTCTAAAAAAAATTCAATGACAAAATGGTCAAATTGCTCATTACGCTAAACAGACTTAAGCAGCTCCTTTTTTTGTATAATGAGCTTCTAGCCCACTTTGCAGTAAACCTAAACTTCATAATACTGGATTATGATTAATATAGTCTCTTTTCTGCACAACAGTTTAATAAAGGTCAAATCTGAGAAGATTTTTTTAGAAAATATTTCAAATGCATTAGATATCTCCAACCTATGAAACCACAATAATAAATAATATTCATAGATCCCAGTACTGTTTACAAAATAGAGATGTGAGGAGGTTGGTAATATCCATAGTGGACAAATGAGAGGCCTCCTGCCTGATGTTTCTACTCTCTCAAAAGAAGGTGAGGCAAGGTCATTAGCAGGTAGAACAGAGACAGATGGAGCGCCCGCTTGAGATTCGCAATTAAAAAAATGAAGTAAAAATAGTGAGCAAGTGTATGCATTTTTCTCTGGGATTATTTGACTCATATAAGAATAAAGTACACTATAGACTTTGTTTGTTTGTTTTAACAAGAATAGGATCTTTTCCACAAACATCTGCAGGAGAGAGAAAGGCAAGGGAGTTCAGCATTTACCAGGGAATGTTAGAGTTGTAGGCAATAGAATCTGATCTGGGTAACAAGACAAACGAAGACTCAGGATAGGATGAGGAAGAATAAGGTGGTGGTAGGTTTAACAGACAAGAGATCTTCTGAGGTTGAGGGTGTAGCCATGAGAGTCCATGGTTCAGGTTGATGGAGGACTAAACCTTGGACCTTTCACAGAAATGACCTCAAATTCTTTTCACAAATTACCTTGGCTTGTTTTCATCAGGCCAAAAGAAAGTTATTCTTTACCTTTGCAGACAAGGAAAATGAAGCTCAGAGAAGTTCGGTGTGCTGTGTAAGATCCCAGAGTAAATAGCAGTGGAAACCAGGACTGAAACCTAGTTCTTCTAACGGCAAACGCAGAACTCTGACCCTGAGAATAAGGACATTTTTGTAAGAAGGTATTTCATGCATCTCTACTATCTATTTAGTTCATCATTCTAAAAAAGAATGCCTTTTCTGTGCAAAGTTCTAAAAGGCAAAGGAAATGCAAAAGGGATGGATAAAATCCAGCACAGCACTCAAACTATATTTCTTTGTGAACATTCTCCAGACAACATGGGGAAATCAAATTTAGGAATCCCAAGACTTAAGGAAAAAAACATTTTCGATCGTATATCCCACTGTGAATCAGCAGTACAAAAGAACCAAGCTAGTGTAGGGCTGCCTATGAGAACTCCTGAGGATAAGGGGTCACAGTTCAGAATGCATTTCATTGGAACTCTCAGTGTAAGGGCCTGAGCTTCAAATTGCTTCTGTTCCTTAAGGTGACCAGGGATCCTTGAGAATACATGTGACAGACGTGGGATCAGAAGCTTGTGTGTATTCCTGCCCATCGAAAAAAATGACAGCTACCCTGCAGATGAGTTTTACTAAAAGGAAACAAGGTCTGTTTTCATTGAATGTCTCCTGGGAAGCAAGACAGTTTCAGGTAAACAATTCTTATGTAGATTGTTTATGTGCCTAGCGAGACAGATCTTGAGAAATAACAACAGGTAGAACACACAAATAAACCAGGAAAGCTTTACAATCCCTTCAATGCCTTTATTTTTATGGGTGCAGAGATTTCATTATGTCCTACCTTATTTTTCACTAGAAGTCCTGGGGTACAAGGACTCTTACTGTTATGTTTGAAAAAACTATAAATAAAGATGCAAAACCAGAACCACAGAAAATGTACATATGAGTAGAAAATGAAAATATGTGAGAGAAAAAAATACATATACAGTGTCTGGCAGAAGAAATGCCTGCCTAAGTGTGGCTGGTAGGGTAATAATATGGGTGTAATAATTTGTGGTTTTAATTTGAACATTTCACCTAAAATGTCATATGATGTGCTTGAGTGTGATATTATTGTGTTACAGAATTGCATGCTTATGATTTTGTAACAAAAGATTTTGTCATCAAAAGGGAGCGTTATTTGTGCCAGACCCCATATGTAGGTTAAGAGGGTCTCCTTGATTGTGATAGTTAATCTGCAAATGTGGTTTAAACTTCCTGGCAGGCAGCATCAGGAGGAAGAGAGGGAGTGGAATCCCAGAGGTCAACTAAGCAATCCCTTGAATATCTAATATTTGTTATTTAAAATAGGATTTTCACATCTCTGAACTCAGAGTTTTTGCCCTTAGGGTTCTGTCTGTCCTTCCTCACAGTACAGGTGCAAACCCTGGCTCAGCCAGCACCTGGTCCCTCACTAGATGGCCAGTGCCACCCCCAAAAGGAAACCCAGGACTGCAAAGTACCCTTGCTCAACAGCTGCCTTGGGAGTTGTTCTGTCTCTTTGATTTCATAATTATCTCTACTTTGCTTTTGTTGTTATCAATGTTGGTGACAGTTGATTTTTATACTATCTATCCCAATACCTGGATCTTCTGGCTTTGGGGGTTATCCTCTCGATTTGTCCATGGCCCTGCATTATGCACTGATGCCCAGGTTAGAGCCTCACGTGTATCCCCCGCCACCTCCATTGGTCTCCTGGTTGCTTCCTCTTGGACAAGGCCCTGATTTAGCCCCAACCCTTAGAATTTAAACAGAGTGGATTTCAAATACACACTCATATTGAATTTAAAAATCAGTGACAACCCTGATTAAGATGATTAAAAGAGGCTTGGTGAATGACCAAAGCCATCGGTGAAAATAAGTAGAACAAGATAAAAAAAGATTCAGGCAATGCCTGTGCATTTCTTTCCTCCTAAATCAAAGGCCACACATTGTCATTATGTTATTAAATATATTGATCTCATTTGTGTTGTCTGCAACATAGCCCTAAAGCTGGAGGGGCAGGTAGAAGACACTTGCAGGCAAATCTGGCACAGCGCCCAGCAGAACAGTTAGTGCACGGGCATAATGCATATCACCGATGATGAAAACTTCCGAAGGGTGAGAATAATTCGGAAACCCTTCAGAGGAAAACAACAAAGATGGCTATTAAACAGTTGAAAAGTGATCTACACTTAAGGAAAGGCTCATAGAACTAGGCTATTTAGCCTGCAGAAGAGGCAGTTAAGTGCAGCATGACAATAAATCCACACTTGCGTACTATCTGTTATGCAGAGGATCATAAACAGCCACTCTTCCACCTCCACCGATTACAGAACAAGGAAGGAGGAACCTAAGTGGCAAATCAGCTCTCGGCCAGCAGACGTTTCTTTTGAAAATAAAAATGTTTATCACTAGATTTGCTGTTAGTGGAAGAAAAGTTATAATTTCTCCTCTGGATTTTTTTTTTTTTAAATAGAAGAGCAGCCTCCTGTGTCCTAAACATCTCCTTTTTTAAAACAGAACTCCATATTTCTAAATCAGTTGTGATGTTCTTTTCTATTTTGCATGTGTGAGTGAGTGTGTGTGTGTGTGTGTGTGTATGGAGTTAATTTAATATCAGACGCCTGGCTAGGAAAACATAGGCACTTTGTGTATTTGATTTTGTGCGTGAAAACCTGTGCTCAGCCCAGCTCCGGCACTTTCCAACAGGGAGAGCATCCAGAGAGAACACCTTGTCTCCAGTCCTTTTCAGCAGCTTGCTTTCATCCCCCATGTTATCTATTTCAAAGTCGTAAATGTGCTAACACCCAAAAGATGAACCCCCAATGAACCCATGTTATTTTTGAAGGTCGTTATAGATGGATTTGGTCACTAATATTTAACGGAGCAGGGACACATTGGGCCACAGAATATAAACAACTTCTCCTCGTTGCGTAAATCTCCCTTCCTCTGTTCCCCAGGAAAGCCCTCGGATCAGCTGGTGCCTGAGGATGGTTCTTTACTTAGACTTTGTTCTCAGGTAGATAAGAATTGTCAAGTGAAGAAAATATACATACTTGGATATGTTTTGTGTCTGTCTTACACATGAAGACTTCTCAGATTCAAGGCATAAAATCTCCATGAGTTGGGCTTTCTTTCAGTATTTGACAATCTAAACAGGTCCTTTTGCTTGGCTTTAGCTTTGCTCAATTAAAGCTGAATTTATATAATACCATCAAGCATTGATTATTGACATTTGGTGGCATTCAAGATGTTATTTACAGTCGGTGTACCAAATGTCCGTGCTACTGTTTGCCTTAGATTCAGGCCTCCGGCTCCCTGTTTGCTGAGGTTCACCTAACATATTGGCTCCATAAAGGTTCCTGAAAGAGGCTCTTCATGGTAAAGCAGCTCCATAGAAAGCCATGCATATGCAGCACAGAACATATCAGCCATCTGTCCAGAAAATATATCCATATGCTTCCCAGTACATTTGTCAAATCAGACTTCAGCACAAGTCTTCATAATCACATTGGAGAAAGAGCAATTTCTACCTCTCCCCCTATCAAATACATTAACTTTAAGCATCTTTCTATTTTACTACTTTTTATATATTATTTCATTTCATTTTTTCAATAACCTTTGGAGGTAAGTGCCATTATACCCTCTATATAAGGATATTGAGGCATGGGGCAATTGAGACTTGCTCTGTTTCACAGTCAGTAAATGACGGAGCTTCTGAATTCTCTGTAAAGGGAACAATACACAACACACTATATAGTTACCTTCTGTTGGGGTAGGAGGAACATGCATATGTATCTTTCTCTCTCATATATATACACATATATATATCACACAGGCACACATCCATATGTGTGTATGCATGTCTGTGTAATGCATACATACACCAACAAGCCATAAGGTTAGCAAATGTCTCTACCTCTTTGCTTGAATAATTTAGAATCTTAAAAAATACATTTACTAAAAATGTCAGGGTTTGATTACACCATACTTTGAAGTCTTTAGAAGAAAAGCCAATAAATTGCAAATATTATTAGAGTCAGCCTCACAAATATAAAAGGGGGCTTGCCCTGTAACTTTCTTGGCACATGAAAGAGAAGTCGTTTTTCTCTGTCTGCACAGCTTTACATATCATTGGCACATTCTAAATATTTATTAAATTAGATGTGCTCATCTAGTCCTCTACACTTAAACTGCTCAGGTGCCAGCCAGGGGAAGCTGGAATACTGCTTATTAGTTCCTGCTTTGGCTCAAGACACAGATGGCTTTTGCTCTAGAATGCCAGTATATTATTTAACAATGATTAAACAGCTATTACCTATTAACATCTTAACACAAGCTAAGTTAAAATATAAGTAGCTCAACATATGGCAAGACTTCAAGAGGCTGCAACGTCGGAGAGATAATAGCTGGAAAGATCTAGAGTGAGGAGTTCCAAGCTTTTTAAATATTTGTCCACATGGCCAGCGGTCAGAATGGTGGCCAGATAATAACACGGCATCGATAACAATGCGGAGTACAGATGGCGGTACTAAATGCTGTGATTCAGATGTCGTCAAAGGCTCCCGAGGAGAGTATTGAATCGAGATTTCTTCTGCTAGTCACCTTACTAGATACCTCAGTTTTATTGTGTAGTTTAAAAGAATCACACCTGAACTACTCAAAGTGCAAATCAATTACTTTGATTAAGCTAAGCCCATACTGGATTGATGGGCTTCAAACCCACAAAATTTAGTTCATGTAATGATTTATACTGTTTGTTTCACTTGTGCAGTATTAATAAACACAGTTTGCCAGCATGATTACTGGAAGAAATTCATGAAAGAATTCATCAAAAAAGATGCTTATGCCTGCCCTGTCTACTGATTTAAGTGGAATAGACAAATATGTAAAAAATCTTCCCAAATTAAAACTGCCAGATACCTACAGTTTGGGTAAGATATTGCACCAGGATGTAGAATTGCACTATCCAATAGGCAGCCACTTACCACATGGGGCTATTTAATGTAAGTTGTTTTTTTTTTAAATTACATTAAATAAAAATAAATTCCTCAGTGTCACTCACCTTCAGGTGCTCACTAGCCACATGTAACTAGTGGCTTCCTTACGGAACAGCAGAGATATAGACCATTTACTTTATCACAGGCTGTTCTATCGGACAGCACTGGATTTAAAGAATAAGACATATGGTATTGCTCTAGGGTCAGGCTCTAAGATTGCTATCTCAGGAGGCAAAAGGGTTGCCTGAGTGGAACAGAAATCTAGTGCAGGATTGAATATTATTCAGCCATAAGAAGAAAATCTGCCATGTGTAAAACATGGATAGACCTTGGGGATATTATGTTAAAGAAAATAAGTCAGAGAAAACCAATACCATATGATCCCACTTATATATGGGATAAAAAAAAATTACAGAAAGAAAGACTAGGTTGGTGGTTGCCACAGGTGGAAGGTAAGAGGTAGGGAATTGGGTGAAGGTGGTAAAAAGGCACAAACTTTCAGTTATTAGATAAGAAAGTTCTGGAGAAATAATGTATAGCTTGGTGACTGTAGTTAATCATACTGTATTATATATTTGAAAGTTGCTAAAAGAATAAATCTTAATTCATCTTTGACCTCCTGGGACTTGATCCTAGGCCATGTTTTAGTATAAATAAATGTTCTAATAGAGTATTTTTTTTAAATTTGACAACACTTTTTCTTACAAGGATGAACTGTGTTTCCATCTCTTGAACACACAAATGCTTGCATTTTTAATAAAGTAGTATATATCCATAGTTTATAGGATAAGCTCTACATAACATAGTTGAGGGGCAATTAAATGATAAGAGATACCAGAAAACCAACTGCAGTTCAGCCACTTACTGGATGCATGACCGCCGTCAAGTCAGTGAATCACTCTGCATTTCCATTTTCTTCATCTACAAAACGAAAACACGATATTATATGCAAAAATATTGTAAACTGTGATGCTCACATTCTAAAGTCATAATTACCATTGTTATTGTTATTATTCAGACATTCAATTCTTTATCCTTTTTCATCCTTATTGTCCATAAGCCAGATCGTCCCAAGGCCTGTTTTTGTACGGCCCCACAAGCTAACAATGGTTTTTGCATTTTTGAATGGCTGGAGGAAAAAAAAGTCAAAGATGAATAATATTATGGGACATGTAAAATTACATGAAATTCAATTTTAGTGTCCATAAATAAAGTGTTATTGGAACACAGCCATGCTCATTTCCTTATGAATTGTGTATGGTTGCCTTCACGCTATAATGGCAGAGTTGAGAAATTGTTACAGAGACCAGATGGCCCACAAAGCCTAAAATATTTACTATCTGGCTCTTTCTAGAAAATATTTGCTGACTCTCTGCTACAAGTTTTCTTCTTAGAGTACCTTTCCTCATGTCTCCTTTGTCCATGACGATGAACACACTTATCAAGATTTTTATTCTAGTGCCAGTTCATAAGGTCTTCCCTGTTACTCACACCTCAGCTGGGAACTTCTCCCATAGGCTTTGGAGCACTCGGCAGCACATAATAGTTCCTCAATAAACATTTATGAAATGAATAAATTAGTATCTCATTTCCCCCCAAAATTATAATATTCTGAGGGCTATGGCAGTAGTACCTACAACTTTTATTTCAGTGTCTAAACAGTATTCTCTCCAGTGAAATTATTTAAGTAGTATTTGCTCAGTGAAGTATAATGACTAAAAATACCAATAATAGTAACAAGTTTATTGAGGATTTAAAACATGTCTGTAATGCTGCTGCATGGTTTATAGAGAAAACCTAATTCACTTATATGACGACCCTGTAAGTTAGATACAAGTACCCCCTTTATGCAGATAGGGGAATTCAATAACTTGCCCAAGTTATCCAGCTAGTAAATGACAAAAGAGAAATTTGAATGCAGTCACATCAAGGGTAAGATAAGCCAAATTTATGGACTTTTGAAAACAGAAAGCAGGAAGTATATACTTGACACCACAGACGACAGTTCTCGTAGTTGAGTCCAGGAACCCCAACTGTCACCGACTTTACAAGGGACTTCACAAAGCCAAAGTTATTTTCATCGCTAAAATGTTATTTACTTTTACACTCACAAGTGTGCACTGCGATTTTCCAGAGGCTACTCAACATGGACACTGCAACAGAAATGCAGAAACAGATAGAAGAATCCAGCTGTCTTCTTGGAAGCCAAACATTAAAGAAGTTTGCAAACATGTAAAACATCACCACTCGTCTCACTATTTTTTTGTTTGAGAAAATATGGTTATTTTTAATTAAAAATGTTATTTATGTTGGCATGTGCACATTTATTTTTTTAAACAAATTTTACATATTTTTAAATTTCTCAGTTTTAATTTCTAAGATGGTAAATATCGATTGTCATAACCCACATAAACCAAAGAACTTCGAGGTTCCCAATATTCTCAGAAAGTAAATGAGTCTTAAGAGCAGAGTTTTGAGAACTCCTAAGTAAGCAGTAGGGAGCCTTTAAAATACTTTGAGTCAGCACATCGCATGATGAAGCCCAGCCAAGATCAGCAGAGCCGTATATCCAGCTGCAGCTGACCGCAGATGCTTGAATGAGCCCGACTGGAATGAGAAAAACCATTCAACCAGCCTGTGGACTCATGAACAATCACAGATAGTTAATTTTAAGCCCCTGAGGTATAAAGTAGATTGTTACGCAGTAATAGCTAACTGGTATGCTGTGTAACTATGAGAAGAAACCAAAATCTGAACCTTTTTATTTTTTGAGACTTAGTGCACATGTTTTGCTCCATCCCTGATCTTAGTCTTGTCTGCTTATCATTCAAACACTGCCCAGCAAATTACTGTACTGGAAACCTTCAGCCTAGCATGGACACTCTCTTCTTAGTGCTTACTCTCTGGGAATCTTTTCTTTGCAGCCATGAAGGCCACCACTGAAGATGAGATCAGAGATTGTCTGCTTTCTCTGCCAGAGTTGATCTGGGTGTTATGTATTCTGGAATCCCAAAGTGGAGTCTTGCATTCATTTTCCCTTGGGAGCACTATTAAATGCCGTGTTCACATCAACAGATGTGTAAGAGCGTGTTTTTGATGTGGCATGAGTTCACTGAGCTCTCATGAACTGACAAAAGAACCAGACCAATGCACACACTTGATTTTGATCGACCCACCACCACGGCTCCTCTGGAATACAAGGAAGTCATTTAGGGAAGCCTGTAGTAACTCCCTAAGTCTCTGCAACTGAAAGCCATAAAATCACGCCTAACAGGAAGCATTCAACATCTATTACATAAAAATGACTTCTAAAGAACACAGACGTGGTTTGAAACAATTTCCTGGAGGATCTATATTATATCACTTGTTTTCCGAGCTCTATCTCCAAACTAAAGTGCCTCCCACCACTTCCAACATGAGCCCATCCAGCCAGATTCCTTTTGAAGGTCTGCCTCAGGAAAGCAAGACACATGCTGCCCTGCTGATATCGGTCTTGTCAAGGACGGACTCATAATAGACTGTAATTGAAATGGGAAGGCTTAGTTTTATAGTCACTCAAATATTTGACTTAACAGTGTTCAAGATGTATAATTCAGAACTGAATTGAGTCTGCAGCTTGAAACTTTCTTCTGTGAATTAGGTCTTGGTGTTTTTTAAAAAAAAGCCAATGCAGCCATGTGTTCTCATTTATTACCACTCAGGATTAAAATCTCAAATTAGTGCCTAGCAGATTCATGCCACATTTTGTTCACATATGTGGAAAAAGTGAGCATAATTCATTACAATGTTTGGTTGCTTCCCCCCACTGCATGGTATCCTTGGTCATTTAAAAAAATACATGCTGTTTACTCCAAAAATCTGTGACAAGTCAACATATTCCCCCTTTAAAATATCTTAGGTCTTCGAAGGCCAAGTTGAGTATGACATTTCTTAACGTGAAGTTACCATCAGACTTTCTCCTCCCTAAGGGACAAAAGAGAGACAGATAAATAAGCAACTTTTCAAGCATTCAAAGCATTGTTAGTATAGAGAAGAGTCTGAGCTAGTGGCATATCCTGTTTGCAACTGTGTAGATAAACTATGGCTAAGTGTACAGACTTCTGTATTTGATAATTAGCTTTCAAAAATAAATAGTTTCCAAAGAGCACATTTGTCTTAGCTTTGAGAATACTTTTTGGAGAGAATAACCAGGCCCTTAATTATACCACGTCTACAGGAAATTTTTTAAATTGTGGTTATGGTCATAAATTCTCATTTTGTGTGAGCTTGTGTGGTCTTTCTTATATCCATGAGGAGGAGGTTCTGAGCTTCCCTAAGTTCGTCTTTAGGGTAAGGTCAAAATCTAGAAGAAAGTGCATTCAGAATGAACTAGAGAGTTGTGAATGCTGTTTCCATTTCTGTCTTTGTCACCTCCTCTGATAAATTTGTTCATGACTTTTCTCATCCCAAAGAAGAATGAGTGTGCCTGGCCTCACAGCTTGGCAGGGGCCAGCTGCCTCTCTCCCTATATGCCTGCCTCATCACTCATTCCAGTGAATTCCAGCAGTTGAGGTTGGTATAGGGATACAGCTCTCCTGCCTCTTATTCCACCCCTAATTCTACTCTGAAGTGTCATTTTATACCTTGTTAACATATTTGTACTTTTATGGGTAGTTGTTACTTTTGCTCATTTTAATCCCAGCAGAGAAAGATACAATTCGGGACAGATAAGTGTCTATGTCTCAGGCATGTACAGGTTAAAGGGAAACAAAATGTTCTCTGTATCTATGAGTCTATTTCTATTCTGCTTGTTCTCTTATTTTGTTTTCTTGATATTCCACACATCATATAAATGAAATCACACGGCATTTGTCTTCCTCTGTCTGACTTAGTTCACTCAGCACAAGACCCTCTCGGTCTGTCCACATTGTTACAGACGGCATGATGTTATTCTCTTTTTAGAGCTGAGTCATATTCCATTGTATATAAGCACTACTTCTTTATCCATGCATCTACTGATGGACCCTTAGGTTTATTCACTTTAACTACTTTATTCCTACAGGCATTTGAGTTCGAGGCTCCTGGTCTGGAGTGTGCAGTAATGCTTTAGCAGCAGGTCTATGGAAGGGACCGTTTAGGTGGGACTGAACATGACCTACCCCTGAAAGGAGGCAGATGCTAGAGGCAAGCTCCACACTCACCAGGATTTTGCCTAAGTGTGGCCTGCACAGCTACTATAAAACAGAAATTCATGTACAACATAAGGACTTAAATAAAATTTTCTTTTTTTGAAAATACATGAAAGTAAATTTTTATTTTAATTACCAACATAAAGCTCAAAGTATTAAGAGATTTAGAGAGGATGACAACTTTACAGTGCTCAAATGGCCATTGTTGGCTGAAACAGCAGGGGAGAAAGGTCTCCAGTTCAGAAGCTGTAACTTTGGGATGGAAATAGACCTGGCAAGGCAGAAAAATGGACTATTTAACAAATGTTCATCACAGAGAAAAATATAATTTCACTAGAACAGATGACTATGTGTTTGAGAAAAGAAAACTCTAGACCTAGAAATGTGTGCAATCTCTATTTAAGCCACTTACACTGCAGTTTATACACTGACCATCACTAGTTAAAGCACGGAGCAATGGCTAGGATGCCCAGCACAATACCATCATCCTACCGGTCTGAAATGGTATATTGAAGTGTTAATACACTTTTTAAGGTGTTGTAAGTGTGAAGATGTAGAACGAGTTTCCCCATGAGGACATTTCAAAGGATAGGAAACAATTTATTCTTGAAAACTGACCCAAATCCAAGGTCATTTTAGATCCTCCCTTTGGCCTGGAAGAATCCAGGGGAATTAGGTGAGCTCACTTGGTTACAATTGCCCTTCTTTCTCCCCACAACTGTATCAAGACCCTCTCTCACATTTTACTTTATAATAATTTTTCTTTACGGGTAATTTATGCAATGTGCTTTACCCTCTCAATACAGAGCCCCAAAGGCAGTGGGTTACACATGGCATGACTTCAATCTGGGACCAATAGAGCTGGAGAAAAACTGGGGAGAGGTAGGTCTGAAGTCCAAGGAAGGGTTTAGAAGGGAGTAACCATTGAATTGCAGTCTAGGCCCCAGAGAACAATGTCAAATGGAAGTTCCTGAAGATGAGAAAGAACTAAGCAATAGATTAGAATCAAATAGGCAAGCAAGGGTCAAGCTTTATAAAGTGAATGCTAACAGCTAACATTTACTGAGTACTCACCTTATGCTGGGAACTATTCTACACTCTTTGCTTGCATTAATTCATTTAAGACACAGTTCATTAAACAAATGTAAGATGTGTGGAAGAGTCAGGCTAAGAAGATGCTGGAAAAGTGTAGTACACTTTGACTCGTATTTTTGACTCCTGGACCAATCCCCAGAAGATTGAAAGTCACAGAAAAATCTATGGTTGGGAGAATCAGCAGCTTTTAACAGACATATCCTGATATTTTTTCCCTTTACTCAACATTTCTTACATTTAGATAGCACCTTATTGATACGATGTTCCTAATCTTTCCACTAGGGAAGGAGAAGAAGAGAGTGAACGTGACTTGTTCAAGGTTATAAAAGGTAGAGCAGTGACACAAAATACTTTAATACTTTCCAACATTCATAGGATTTAGGACGTGCTACATTAGCACTTAAAAAAAATTACTTTCTAGAAAGTAATTATAACCTGGCTCTGTGCCTCAGCTCTATACCGAGGATGTCCAGTGGGACTGTGCATGACTGCCAGTTTTGTGGAGATCAGTGTGCAACAGAACTGAACAATGCAGCAGTGGATAAATGAGGAAGCAGTGGTGTGAGACGAGGTAGGAGAGGTGAGAACAGCAGAGAGAGACTGAATACCACAGGGAGGGGAGAGGGCAAGGGGAAAGGTAAACACCTCATGCCATAGAGAAGGGCAAGGGCAGCCTTAACAAAGATCTGGAAAGAAAATAATAAAATAAATGATCATTGTAGAATAAACAAAATAAATAAGCACTGTAAGTACAAGTACAGTGATTCCCTAGTATTTATTAAGTAAGGGGTTTTAGTATGTGTTATTTTATAATTTCACTTAAATTCAAAAGGCAAGTATTGTCATTCCCATTTTCTGGATGTGGAAACTGAGATTTAAGGCTATTGAGTTGGTTCAGTTTAGACAGCCATTTAATGGTGGGATGTGGTACCGAACCCAGGTATTCCTGTCCATGCTGTCGTATCTGCATGAGTGTAAGAAGAGGCTGTGCTGATCTTTCATTTATGGCTATCTAGGGGCTCCATTGCAGCTAAGGCAAACTTAACCTATTCAGTGAAACTGGACCCTCATCAGAACTACCCTTTCTTCTCTGTAAAACTAGCCTGGCCTACTAAGAAATTTCAGTAAGTCTAATGTGTATATCTCAAGATGTAAGAATTTTGCAAATGACTGTACCACTGGCTCCCTCAATAATGTTTTCTGCTTCTTCTGGAGTCTTTGTTGTCCAAAGGAAGGATTTCAGAGATGGCACTTATTTCTTGACAGTCTACATAAAGCTTTTGTCTAGAAAACACATTATGGTGTGACAGAAATGGATGTCTTTAATTCAAAATAGCAAGGGATGCTAAAAAAGGGCAAAAGTGTTGTTTCCACAACAAAACACTCCTGACCACTGCCATATGAATTCATTTATTCCCCAGCAGAGAGGCATGTGTTTACTGATGGGGAGACAGAGGCACTATGGGGACAGGTGCCTGTCTCAGTATCAACAGTAGAGACAAACAACAGCTCAGTAACTGGACATTTTTCTACACATTCTCCAGAATTTGTATTCACTCTCAGCCCCAAATTCCATTCATTGATTCCTTCTTGGGGACAAAGACAGAAAAGGAAGGAATAATGTAGAGTATTTTACCTAGTAAATCCATACATATTATGTCATTTTATAGTCATATTTTTAATCTCCGTTGAATAGATCAGAAAAACCAAGACTCAAAGAAGAGCACACGCAAAATAAGAATTTATGACCATAAAGTTTTGCACCTGTGGTATAATTAAGGGGCCTGATTACTCTGTCCACAAAAGTATTCTCAAAGATAAGACTCAGATAGTAAATGGAAGAGAGAAATCCCATAACCAGGTCTGTTTTCAATTTCAGAAAATGGGTGAATGAAATGGAAGATTGAGGGCTTCTGGTCAAATGGCATCATAGGTAAACACGGCTCACCTTCTTGCACAACCACATCAAAATTACAACCAAACTATAGAACCATCATCACTCAGAACCATCAAAAATCAAGAACCATCAAAAATCAAGATAAATGGAAGTCTCACAACTATAGAATTAAAGAAATCACATCCATCCATACTGGTAGGAGGGGCAGAGACACAGAGTGGGCGGGTCCCACACCCACATGTGGTGGATAAAAATTTAGGAGAGCTATCTTGAGCATGAGAAAACCTAGCTACACACCAGGCTTCCCAGCCCAGGGTTCCAGTGCTAGGAAGATAAGTCCTCATAAATTCTGTCTGCAAAATCCAGCAGGGAATGAGTCAGTGGAAGAAACTACTGGATTCCCAAGCAGTTACTCTTAAAGAACCCCACATGGACTTACTCAGATTCACTCTCTCTGAGCTCCAGCACTGGGGTAGCAGCTTGAAAGGCACCAGTGGCATACATGGAGGAACTGAAGTGTCTGTCAAAGCAGAAGCTGAAGAACAGTTTTCTCTCAGACAGAGAGGAAAGCAGAGGGCGTTGTCCCTTTTCTGAACCCTTCCCACACAGAACCACAGTGTCAGCAGGCCAGTGCCATATCTGAGACTTCATCAACCAGGTTAACACTGTTTGCCTCACCCTGGAGGTCCCCTAGGACTCCATCCCACCCAATTGATGGGCACCCCCAAACTATTAATCACGACTTTTCCATATGAATGGCTGGTCTTGGCTCATGTTTCATAACTTCTTAAATCCTTCTTAAAAGCAACAGCAGCCTCAGTGAGTCCCCAGTCCCCATACCTCTAGCTCAGTGGCAGGCCTGGCACTAGCAGCAACCAGCCTAGATTCACAGCTTGGCTTTGCCTGGGAATCTCCCAGCTCAACACAAGTAACAGCTATCTCAGACTGCTTTACAGCTCATGCAGGGTGGCCACGGGAACAACACAGATAGAAGCTGACCTTGGTCTGCACTACCCAGGAAACCTCAGAGCCTGCACACACAATGGACAGCTACAGACCATGTCAGAGCACCAATACCCTGCCTCTGCATAGCTGATCCTCCACGGAGAGTAGAGGTTGGTGGTCAGTGGTCACAGCCAGTCCTGGCGGCTGCCTGACTTGTGTAAACCCCTTCCACTGATCTTCCAACAGCAACCAAGGCTCAACTACAAAAGGAGGGTGTACTCTGCCCACACAAAAGGCTGACCCCAAGTACTCAGCTTGGGTGATAGGGGAGGCTGTACCACTGGACCCTACAGGACAACTACTACATTAGACCACACTACCAAGACATGAAGTCAAAGCAGCTCTACCTAACACATAGAAACAAACACAGGGAAGCTGCCAAAATGAGGAGAAAAACAAACATGGCCCAAATGAAAGAACAGCTCAAAATTGCAGAAAAAGAACTACACTAAATGAAGATAAGCAATCCATCAGATGCAGTCAAAACACTAGTTATAAGGATGCTCAAGGAACTTAGTGAGGACCTCAATATCATAAAAAAAGAGCCAGTCAGAAATGAAGGATACACTAATAGAAATAAAGAATAATTTACAGGGAAACAACAGTAGAGTAGATGAAGCTAAAAATCACATCAGTGATTTGGAACATAAGGAAGTAAAAAAACAACCAATCAGAACCACAAAAGGAAAAAAGAATCCCCCAAAAAGCAAAGGATAAATTGTCCCAGCCTCCGGGACAAATTCAAGCAATCCAAGATTCGCATCATAGGGATGCCAGAAGGAGAAGAGAAAGAGTAAGAAATTGGAGATCTATTTGAAAAAATAATGAAACAAAATTTTCCTAGTTTGGTGAAGAAAATAGACACACAGGTCCAGGAAGCACAGAGAGTCCCAAACAAGATAGATGCAAAGAGGCCCATGTCAAGACACATCATAGTTAAAATGCCAAAGGTTAAAAGATAAAAAGAGAATCTTAAATGCAACAAGAGAAAAACAGTTAGTTAGCTTCAGTGGAATTCCCATAAGACTGTTGGCTGATTTCTCAAAAGGAACTTTGTGGGCTAGAAGGGATTGGTAAGAAATATTCAAAGTCATGAAAAGCAGAGACCCACAGCCAAGACTGCCCTGCCAGCAAAGCTTTCATTTAGAATCAAACAACAGATAAAGTGCTTCCCAGGCAAGAGAAACTAAAGGAGTTCATCATCTTCAAGCCATTATTATATAAAATGTTAAAGGGACTTATTTAAGAAAATCAAAACTATGAACAATAAAATGGCAATAAATACATACCTATCAACTGAATCTAAAAAACAAACTAAGCAAACAAGAATAACAGCGACAGAATCATGGATATGAAGACCATTTTGATGGATGTCAGATGAGAGGGGAGTGTGGGGGAATGGGTGAAGAGGTGAAGGGATTAAGAACTACAAATTGGTAGTTACAGAACAGCCATGGGGATGTAAAGTACAGTATAGGAAATGGAGTAGTCGAAGAACTTACATGTATGACCCATGGACGTGAACAATGGTGTGGGGATTGCCTGAGGGAGAGGGAGGTGCTGGGTAGAGGTGAGGCAAAGGGGGAAAAATTGGGACAGCCATAATAGCATCAACAATGAAATATAATTTAAAAAAAGAATGGGAGATCCAGAAAAAATAAATAAATAACAATTTTTTTTAACTTAGAGCTGATGTTTAAGTTCAATATCAACATTTTATCAGATATTTGCACCTCGTATTTCTTCTCTTCTGTGAAGAAACAAAGCCAGGGCATTAGGGCTGGCCTCTGTTCTCATGCCATACTGTCCTCCCGACAGGTACACACACAGAAAACCTTGCTTCAGGATTCCATAATCCAGTCCCTTGCTACTCAGAAGAATGGTCCAATGAAGCAGCAACAGGAGCATGCCCTGGGAGCTTGGTGGAAATGCAGTCTCAAGTCCCACCCCAACACCAAAACCACCATGTACATATACGAAACTGAAAAGCACTAACCTACATTTTTCCGCACCTCTCCCTTTCAAACAGACAGACAGTCCTTAAAGGAGACTAGTTCTGCATCCTGCTTCTTCCCATCCTGGATGCTAGCAATGAAAGTGTGAGTTGGCTAAATATGGAATTCTTTCCAGTAATTCCATGCAGAAATTCAATTAAAAATCCCATGGCCCTAAGAGGACCTTAAGGAATACAACTCTTGGCAGTTCAGTGGGCCAGTGGGGGCATATTTGGAACATCCTTCCTCTTCGTAATGTAAAGCCATGTTGGCCTCTACCTGTTCTACTGAGGCCACACACGTCATGGTCTCTAACCTCTCCTGACAGCACCATGTGAAGAACACCATTCAGGAGCTGTGAACCCCGAGCTCGAGGAGCAGCTCAACCACTGCTCATTCAGCCTCTGTGAAACTATGCACTTTTTAAAATACTTAAGGAAAGATTCTATTTTCTGTAGATTCTTCCCACATCCACCCACATTGTTTTCATTATGGCTTGGGGACCTCTATCCTAAGCATGCCTTTCACAGAGGAAACTATGACGTAGTAACCAATGACAAACTCGTTTACCCAGTTACACTCAGTACAGTCCTGTCCTTTTGTGGAGAAATTTGTTGTAAAGTTTTCTTCCTGTGCTTTTTCCTGTGCTGTCCTCCTTCCTCCCCCTTCCTTGGCAGATGCACACACAAACACACACATACACAAACTTTTCAATAACTGTGTTGCATTCAACAATTAATCAAAGTATAGTTTTTCACTACAGCCGGAAAGCAGAGCCGTACAAGTCCACATAATTTTATGAGCAGCAATAACATGTGAACTAGGCAGGACCAAATAGTGATAAGGCCAATCAGATCACTTATTTTCAAGTTAAAACAAGTTTCCTGAGAGGACCAAGAGCCATACTCTCCTCTACCTTAGGTGGATTGTACAAGAAAAGCTGGAAAACAAGGAGGGAAAGCAGGTATGAGTGGTTTTCTTTATTTCTATGAAGGAAATGATAAGTGACTAAAGTTTCCTATGCTTTCTGCATTTTCAAAATCCTACTTTCTAACTATCTGAAAACATTTTATAAAACTCAGCTGTCCCTCCCTCAGACCCTGCGCCCTCACAGACCTGGATGTGTGTTTGTCATGTGTAATGGGCAGGGTTTGGAGAAAGCCTCCTGTGTGATTGCATGTAGAACTCTTGCTTAGCACCGTGTGTGGCCAGATCAGCCTTTCATCCAAAGAGCCCTTGCCACAGTCTCATTGATTTTGATCAGGAGGTTATTTTCCTTATTTTAAATACAAATATAAATACAGTTCTTTTAATCTTTTGGGAGTGGTATGAGGGCTGGTGTGAGATAGAGGTGAACAATATTTGTATAAAAAATACTGGTTGAAAAACAAATTCTAAGCCTTTTATTACAAAAGATGCATAATCCATGGTGACTTGATTCCAATAACTTGTATAATTATCATTTCCTCATGATCTCACATGCTTGTCTGTCCTTTATAATAGCCTAAATTCGTCTTATAGGACATTTATGAAACAGGCCTGATAAACATGTTTGCTAAAAATTCATTTGATTAATTCATTCCCCCACAATTTTTCCCTTAGATCAGAGTGGTCTATAATTTACAAGATACATCAACTCACCTCACTTAGTGTTACCACTGAGTGAAGTCAGACAAGGGAATAGCTTCAGGTGCTAGAACCATTAACTAAGGATATTAAACTCGTAAATAAGATCTTCCTGTATGTGTTTTACCAATGAAGAGCATTTCTTATTGTCGCCAATTAACACTAAGAAAATTAAACATCATTTACCAACATGATTAAAAACATTTTTTCTTCCACACCAATTAAGAAAATCAGAAGGAAAATGTTTTGATTCATGCTCATCATATATATGTAAATATGTCATATAATGGCTCATATTTAGCAAATATGAAATACCAAAACACAAATGAAAAATATTTTGGCATTTCTCCAGCCCAGATCTGGCTAGCAAAAAGTGTGATTTGAAAGTGCTTTAGTCCTGCTGTTAAACATTTACTGATATAAATAAATTAATGACAGATTAGTTTTATCAGAACCACAGTGAACTTTTAAAAGACAGTGAGGAAGAGGCCCCTTCTACTCACTCATGTACAATAGAAAACAAGAAGGAAAATTAACATTGAATAGTGGGTTCAATCAAAGATCCAAACCCTGAGGTTCTGGGCAAAATGGCAATGTGCGTTCATACTCTAAGAGACCTCCTGCTCACTGCAAACATGATAAGAACTGATAAAATTTTTAAAATTAAAATGAACAAAAGCAAGAGGCATATTCTTAGATCAGTAACAGAACAATGAGACCAACTCACACAGTTTTGACTAGGCAGAAAGGAGTTGGGAACCTGCGGGCACCCAGGTCCAGAGTCTGTGGGAAGAGACATCAAAAGTAGCCTATGGACTAGTTATGATGGACTACCACCCGGTCATGATACTAATCTGGAGGCTGGGGTAGAGCTGAAATAATCTGCACACTCTCCCAGGACTGCAATGTACGTGAAGTTCAATACCTAAAGAAGGAATGCAGGAAGAAGCAGAGAAACCCAGTTCAGGAGGAACTGGATCTTTAGTATCCACAGAGCCCTGAGCCAGCAAGGCAAGAGACCAGGTGGAGGCAGCTATAAAATGATTAGACCAGAATAATTAGGCAGAGAAAAAGAAATAACTCCCACTCAAGATAAGCATACAAATGAAAATCCCAAAGCAAATGATGGAATTAACATTGAGAAAGACAATTTGGAGCTGGGTTAGTATACCGATCTTTCCCTTCAGGACAGCTGTCAGGTCCCACTGATGGAATCTCAGCATGCATGCATACCCTCCTAAAAATGTAAGGGGGAAGGTGTGTTACAAGTATATGAGACAAGATGAAACTATGCAGCAAATAACAGAGCATGCAGCACTCAGTTGTGATGATATTAAAATTCACATTGCTAACTTCAGAGTCACTAAAGTATCATTCAATATATAGTTTCCCAGAATTTCAAGATAATTTCCCTAAGTCTATAAGTACACAATAAATACTCATCAAATTCATTGAGACAGGAGGTTCTATCACATTGACATATATAATTTAGTTAGGAATGAAAGTCAAGGAAACAATGCATTGTTAGAGGATTTAAGCTCAGGTCTAGGCTATTCATTCAGCCTGCCAGTTGGGTGAACTTGAGTAAGTCCTGTTGCCATCTTTGAATCTCATTTTTTTATCTGTAAAACTATCTGATCATGTTACTTGACAGCCTCAAAGATGAAAACACAAGGAGAAAATGGGTAAAAAGCACCTCTCCGCTGCCTCAAATCTCAAGAACAAAAAATGATACACATTTCCACCAATGTTTACAAACAAGACAAATGACCACTGGTGTAGAAGTGATTTTGAAGCATTCCTGCCATGAGAAGCTGTTAGGCTCTTGTTAACAGATCCGCAGCAGCAGAGAAACCACAAACTCAAACACACTGAGGAGAAAAGAACGCTTTGCGAAATTCCAGGGATAACCCGAGCTCAGGAAAAACATGCCAAGGGCAGGACAAAGGCAATGGGCAATGATCAGAGGAAGTAATTAAAGAACAGCATTTTAAATAGTTGGGTAGTCTTGTCCCTCCTCTGCCTACCATGACACAATGATGTTTTCTCTCTGTTTATTGGTTTAGTGTCTTTTAAAAAAAAAGTCGGGGACAGCACAGCTGGGGAGGGAGCCTAGGATGGGTGTTGGTGCTAGACAAGGAAGCACAGCACAGCCTGAGGCCATTGTTGACCTTGACAGCCACAGCAGGAGTGAAAAACAGGGAGAGAGTAGCTGGCCTCCCAGGCTCCGACTGCTCTCTGAAGTGCCGGCTACGGTATGACAACCCCACTGAGCAGGCTCTGGGAAGGAGGCCCAGGCAACTTACTAGAAAGAGCCCCATATTCAGAAGAGAATCTTGTCCTACACTCTACTCTGCCTCTTACCTTCTGTAACAACTTCCGCCCCAACAGCTAAAACGGGGCATCAAAACCAAAACCTACAGCTACTAACAGTGATGAAGATAAGATAAAACTGCAGTCCCAAATAACTAAAAATGAAAGGAAAGCAAACACATGAGAGACAGACACAAAATTCAACATTAAGTTAGTGCTGTCTGTAGGTTTTCTGTAGATGCTTTTTGTCAGAAATTTCTAGCTTATTGGATTTTTTAAAATTTTAAATCATAAGTGGAAAAACATCCTCAAATGTTTTGTCTGCCTCTATTGAGATAAATATACATTTTTTTGTCTTTTTATCTTGTTAATGAAGCAAATCGCACTAATTGATTTTCAAAGTTTAAACCAATCTTTTATTTCTCTGATAAATCCCACTTGGTATTACTACTGATTCTTATTATATATTGGTGCATCTAATTTGTTTTCTAGGGGATGTTAGGCCATAACGTTCTTTGATTATAACATCTCTTGTCTGGCTTTGGTAATAGAGTTTTGTTGCCAAAATAAAATTAAATAAGATTTTCTTCCTTTATTTCCTGAAAAAAAAAGTCAAAAGTTTATGTAGGATTTGTATTTCTCCTTACTTAAAGGTTTCAGGTCAACATGGAATCATCGGGATTTATATGTGGGAAGGCTTTAAATTATGAATTCAATTTCCTTAATAGATATAGGAGTAGTCTGATTTTCTATTTTGTCTTGTGTCAGTATTGTTTATTGTGTCTTTCAAGGGGTATGTCCATCTCATTTACAAAGACAAGTTAAATAGCATAACATTGTAATATATCCTTGTTATCTTTTACAACCTGGAAGATTTTGTGCTCCTGCCCCCTCTTCCATTCCTAGTAGTGATCAATCTAGCTATGGCGTTATCCATTTCTTTGAGGTGTGCGAAGATTCAACTATTAGTCTTGTTTTTTTTTTCTATTGTTTGTTCATTTCCCATTTTATTAATCTCTACATTTACCTTCATTCCTTAATTTATTCTGTTTATTTTGGGTTTATTTGCTTTGGGTACAGATTGATTGGCAAGGAGCAAATTAATGGAAAATTCTACGTCTTGTTAGAAGTATGGATACATAAAAAAAAGCATTTGTCAAAACTCATCAAACTCTGCACTTAAGATTTATGTACTGTACTTTATATTTTTTAATGTAAATTACACCTCCAAAACTGGAAAACAAATATGAACTCTAACTGGTGATCCTGTGTTTCTCAATATTAATATAAACAATTTTGAAACTACTTTCTATTCTAGAGTTGAGCAAATAAGTATTTATATTAAGGAAAATGGGAGCCAAGTTTCCTACTTTCAGAGAAGGGAGTAACAAGTATGGAAAATGGCAAGATCCTGTGATGTTGGTTTGGCTTGGAGACACATGTCTTTCACTTAGTCTCGATGGTTTCCAAAAGAATAATATTAATATAATATATGTGTGTTTGCATGTGTGTGTCTGCATGTCTATGAAAAGAGAGAGAAGAGACAAAGGAAAAACGATAAAGCAAAATATATAAACAAGTGGTCAGTAACATATAAGACTTCGTTGTCATTTTCTTGCATTTTTTCCAAAAATGTTGATATTGTATAAAATTTTTAAATTACAAAAACAAACTTTGCTATTCAAATAATGGGGACCTATTTCATCAATTCACAATGGAAAGACGTTCCCTTGGCTGGGAGAGGATGATGAAGAGGATTCTGACTGGTGCCCTTCGGAGGTCTGGCAAAGTCCCACTACAGACAGGTAAAGAACAAAAGCACGGGGCTTGTTCTCCGAAAAGAACATCATTGAGATCTGTTTGTTCTGGAGGGAGCCAAAAGAGAAAACCTTCTTTTTAAGAACACTTGCTGGCAAATGAGGGTTGAGGGTGGGGTCAGCCAGCAAAGGTTAGTATGAGGGTGGCAGAAGCCACCTTAGGAGTAAACTTTTATAACTTTTCTAGGAATTTTTCATGCTTTGAACAAAAAATGGTCTGTAATTTTTTAGTACTGAAAACAAACTGTCCTTTTTCTGACAACTATGCGACAGGCTCATTTCCACTTTTCCCCTTTCCTAATTTTGGAACAAAGAAAGCTATTATTAGGTTGTCTTTTGGCATTTATCATATTAAAACCCCTGCCAAGGCCTTTCTCAAGAATTGAAATGAAAGAAATTTTGTATATTGTGTTTTTCACTCCCCTCTTTTTGGGGTGTGTGCATATAAAGGTAAACATTTCAAATTGCCACGGTATAATTTAATTTCTTTCAAGCTCTGACAATGTCTTCGTAACAACACTTCATTAAGGAGCCTATTTAAGATTGCAACCTAAATTTAACTTTGTATCCATGTACTTCTCTATGTACTTTATTCCAAGTCCTATCATGCTAAAAAACACACACATTCCTTTGGTTCTGATTGTATAGAAGAAGGCTGACATAGCTTCAGGGAGGGAACTGTCCGTTTTCACCCCACGTCTGACACTTCTGATTCTTCAAAAGCCCTCTTTTGTTTGTTTGTTTTTTGCAACACTGTCCCTTCTGGAAGCTTGAACACGACCTTAGACCAAATAGTCTCCATTTTTTTAATGGCGTAGATTTCTATTGGGGGAATAGATTTCTTGTTTCTAAAAAACATGCAGAAAGTCTGAATGTTACTTCAGAGATTAGCCTATTTCATTTCTAATAGGCCATGTTCTTGGTACTACCAGATGTTAGCATACTCTTAATTCAAATCATCAGGTTCAATTACATCACCAGGAAGGGCCGTTGTGTTCTTCCTGGATTTGAGCTATTAATAAAATATGTTTTTCATTTTCAGAATTGCTTGGCTTCGGAACGGGCCAGTACTCTGGGGAGTTAGAAACACAGGAAGGCGAGCAGCATATTTGGACCACTGAGGTTTTTTAAGACACACACCAAAATAAATTTTTATGGCCATTTCCCCTTTGACGCTTTACCTTATGTTGTCTGATGTAACACGGACTTAAGTTCACTCATTAGCACTGATGACGGCATTTGCATTAAAGCACGTATATTTGGTTAATGACCCCAACACTGGCTTAAATCACTGTAAGACAAAGAGAATACATGCATGTGTGTGTGTGTGTGTGTGTGTGTGTGTGTGTACATGTCATAAAACCAGTCACATTCTTTTTTGCAATCCAAAGCCTTTCTACTCTTGACTTGAAATCAAGGGAATACACCCTGTGGGAAGCATTCACCCGAACCTGCGCACGAATGTTTTGGCTGTGAAACAGGGGGGACATATGGAAATCATTTTCCTTACACAATACATGGCTGAGTTAAGTCACACCTAGGCAAAGGTTTGTTCGATCTCCAAGAGCCAGAGTAGTTCAAGTAGGAGGATGGCCCTGCTGTTCTATTTCTTAAATGCCAGTGATCTTATGGGCCAAAGCAAACGAGAGACTTATTTTTGCAGTATTCAAAGAGATACGTTCTGGAAGATTATTAATTTAAATTATTTTTCTAATGTACATATTGTTGCTATTAAAGCACCATTTTATTTTACTGTTTTTTTAAATGAATGTAAAGTAGTACTTCACATTATGAAAACCAGAAAATAATTTTACCGAAGTTACAGGTAAGAGGCGGTATATAAAAACTGTGTGGAAAAAACCTCCAAGGCAAAGACAGCAAATAGATTTCATCCTGAGAGTGTATTTTAATCAATTGGCAGTGACTACACGAAACATGGATTGGGAAGGAATCTGAAGTGGTGAATGAGAGCCATTCTTGATTAATGATGTCTGCCATGGGCATGGGCCTGGAAACTGGGAGCACTTCTCTTGTGTATTTACCAAGCCTACAATTAGTCAAATTTTGTCAGTTCTTCTCAAGGACCCTCGATCTTTCAAGCACGCAGTCAAAAATGTGCCTTACAAAGAAAGAGTTCCAGACATTACAACAAAGGAGCATGAATGTACTAAAGAAGAAAAATAAGCATGGCTCAAAGCGAGACGAGGCACAAGTGCTGTGTCCACGAGAGGAACATTGCAGCTTTTACCCTGGGCCTTTTACTCACCAGCTGAAAGAGGAAAGTTTAGATACCAAATTCACAGTCCCTAAGACAAATGCAAACAAACGAATAGACCAAAAACAGTTTCCCAGGTAGCCTACACATATTCTTAATAGGAAGATCGGCCAAGGATTTTGCTCTAAAGCCATAAAGATGAGAGAATGCATCATGTAGTCAAGAGCATCCCTAACAGAAATGCCATGATGAACTTAATAGGGCTGTTTTGATCATGGCTCTTCATATAGGCTGATAGCGGTCCACCAAAGGAGAATTCAAGAACAGAAATTTTTAGATGATCAAAAAGTACAGACTTTTCAGTTTAAGGCAAATAAGCATTAGTAATGTGACGTACAACGTGATTAGTATAGTAACCATTGCTGTACGGTGTATATGAACGCTATTATAAATGTAGCTCCCAAGAGTCTTATCACAGGGAAAATTTTTTTCTTTTTTTCTGTATACGATGATGGATGTTACCTAAACTTATTGTGGTATTGATTTCATGATAGATGTAAGTCAAATCATTATGTTTTGTATCTTAAGTTTATACATTGTTGTATGTCAGTTACAAGGGGAACCCCCAAAACCCCAGAATTTACTTATAGAAAATTGTGTATTTATTCTTACATGTTTAAACAGCAGTCACCTTTAAAGTACTCTCCATTTGATGCACTAGGCATATCAAGACTTTTTCCCACTGCTCAAAACAGTTTTTGAACTCATTGATTTTGATGGTTTTTTTGTGTTTTGGCTGTTTTATGTTTTACTTGTTCTATATTGGTGAAATGTTTCCCTTTCAGGACTTTTTTCAACCAGGGAAACAAAAAAAGTCACTCAGGGTAAGATTGAGTGAGTAGGGAGGGTGGGGCACCAGGGTTTTGCTGTTTGGGTCAAAAACTGCTGAACACTCAGCACGGTGTGGGCAGGTGCACTCGTAAAAAACACATCATAAGATGGGCAAATGCATTGAAAGAGCCTTCAAAAAAATTCACTGAGGCCAAGCGCAGCATCTCACAACAATGCCAGCTAATACACTGCTACAGATGGGTTCCTAGAACACTCACCTACCTGGGGAAGCCTGTACTACAAGGGGCCTGCCCTCCTGAAGATACTTCCAGGATTTTTGAGTCCCCTCCTTGAATAGCTCAGTAAAATGAGAAGAAGAAAAAAGAGTAATTTTGCAAGAGATCAACCAAATGTGTTTTTACTCATCTCATTAAGTTACATTTTTTATTTCCAAGTCAAGAAATCTTTTAATATTGATTTTTTTCCTCCAATGTTTAGGTAAATACTGAATGACTACAAGCTTAAGACTATGCTCACTAGTAAATATCTAGCATATGTCTATTTTCCATTGCCAGATATGAATAGCTCTGTGTAAAATGGGAGATGATCTGATTGAAGTCAGGGTCAATCTAATTAGGGCTATTGAAAAACCTTATATACGCCCTGGCTGGTGTGGCTCAGTGGATTGAGTACTGGCCTGCAAACCAAAGGGTCACCAGTTTGATTCCCAGTCAGGACACATGCCTGGGTTTCGGGCCAGGTCCCCAGTGGGGGGCATGCAAGAGGCAACCACACATTTATGTTTCTCTCCCTCTCTTTCTCCCTCCCTTGCCCTCTCTAAAAATAAAAAAATAATAAAATCTTTTTAAAAAAGATAAAGAAAAACCTAAGAGATAAGAGTCTAGATGGAAATCCAACCTGTCTCCAAGCCCAGGGCTACAACTGAGAAGCCTGAGGCCCATCCCTTCTCCAGTAGGAAATGAAATATTCAGCCTCTACCTTCTTTGCAAAACACAAATGTGTAGATAACATAGGCACACAATTGTAATTACGCTATTATGTTATTTTCAATCCTCTCCAAAAGCCGATGTCACTTGAGTAATAAAAACAAGAGAACATAATATTCTGATACTATAAAAAATGTATTATTTAAAAGCCCAGTCACACAAGAAAAGAGTCATCTAATCAAATAAGTTCACTAAAGTATACAGAAATCTAGGTAGCTTCTCTTCCTAGCCTTAAGCTTTTGAATTTGATTTTGTGAATCCTAATAGGCCAATTAGCTTAGCTGGTTAGAGCATGATGCTAATGATGCTAAGGTCAGGGAGTTCATCTCCTAGGAATCTGTGAGTTTTAAATACAAAAAATATAAAATCATTTCCATAGTCATAGCTTGGACCTTTAACCACAATCATCTACCTCACAATGGCTCATACTTATGCCCAACTGAGACCAGGTAGGAGCATGTGGATGGCCCACAGCCACGTTTTACGGTACAAAAGCACACGTGATTGACTGAGGGTGAGCTACTCCTAAAGGACTTTTCTTATGACTTTTGTGTTTTAGTCAAATTCACTACACTATCCCCATGCCAAATATACACTGATTTTTTTTAAATTTTATTTCAGCTTAATTCAACAAAGATAATGAAACCCAAATGTAATAGGGCAGAGACTAAGTTTTATTGAGCAGCTGTTGTGTCAAACACTTGTGGATACCTTATATGCATTATGTTATTTAATCATCACATCAACCCTTCTGGAGAATGGATGTACATATGCAAGTATATACTTGTAACTTCAAAACTGGTCTTTGTGTATTAGAGTCAGACTGACTTGAGTCCTTAATCCCTTAATTGCTAGTTGGGTAACTTATATGAGTTTTTCAGCTTCTCGAAATTGGATTTTCTTGTAACTAAATGAGGAGGTACCTTTCTCACAGAGGGAATGTTAGAATTAAATGTAATAACATATATGGATAGCAGAGTTCCTGGAACATGGTAGTATTCTAGGGAAAAAGAAGATGAGGAAGAGAGAGAGAGAGAAAAGAGAAACAACTCAAATCAGTTACTATAAGGCTGTTTTTCCATAATCGTGTACCTTGAGAGGGAGACAATAACATTTTAATAAAACATCGCCATGGCTAAAATGTCTAAAACGGAGGTTGGCAAACAATTTTCCTTAAAGGGCCAGGTAGTAAGTGGATGGGTTCTTGAGGGCATATGGTCTCTTTCACAGCTATTCGACTCTGCCATTGGAGAGAGAAAGTGGCTACAGACAACTTATAAACTCATGGGTGTGGCTGTGCTCCAATAAAACTTTATTCACTAAAAGAGGCAGCTGGCCAGATTTCTCCCACAGGTCATAGTTTGCCAAACCCCGGTCTAAAATTTATTTTGTGCTATTTAGTTACAAATTAATCCCCTAATAAAAGTAACTTTCAAAGTGAGACAATTGCTGAACAATTCCTAATTTTCCGTCACTGTTAACAATTTTCTATTGCTGTCTTTCACAGATTTTGTTCTGCTAATGTGAAGATTAAGCAAATTTGGCCCTACTTACGATGTTGTTGACAATGAACAAGAAAGTAGAGAACAGTAGGTAAGTTTAAAAATATTTGTTAGGGAGAAGGAATCTCAGCATGCACCCTTTTCCTGTTTCCCAGGTTATCAGGAATTCATACATCGACATGACAGACATCCTGGATTTTTAAATCAGGGTGCAGTCGGGGTTCATCTCCTCCCTGGAAAAATCCCTGCTTGTTTACAGGGTACAGAACTTTCTGGACCCTCCTCTGTCTCCTGGATATTGCAAGGTCCAGGCGTTAATATCTGTCCTCTACAGGAGAAGATTCTCAGGGCTGTTGACAAGATTACAAATGGCTTTTAAATGATGGCTTAGGGAATGACACTTAGTGAATGACAAAGGAAAAAAATGCTCAAGAATATTTTTATGTATAATCATAATTCTGATTTATAACCACTGCCACCTTGATTATGTGCAAAATTTCTTTACACACCAAAATTATTTTTTTAATACTCTTGTTTGGGGACCTTGATCAGAAGAGTTCTCACTAAAGATAATAAATAGTCACTCATTGAATAATATGTTTTGAAGTTCAATAAATTCCAACATCATTTGACTGTGAGTCAGGCTCACATCAATTAGAAAAATGGGGGATGTTTTATTAAAAGGGAAAAGATTAAGAAGTAAGAGAAGGAGAAGAAAAATCACCGGGGCTCTGTTGATGCTTTTGTAAAACACATCAAAATAGGATCATTTCATTTGGTTCCATTGGTTTCCACCCGATTAGCCTCTTATACCAAAATCACTTTACTTCTACCAGCTTGCTGACTACTTGATTTGTCCTTATTTTTCTCTGCCATGTAAGTTTAGAATTCTTACAGGTAGAGAGGCATTTGAAAAATTATATCATAGAAGAATTAAATTACAGAAGAGTTTTGTTTTCTTTACTTAGCCTGCTTTAATAGAACCACAGGATTCATGAAAGGCAAGTTTTGCTATTTCCCTCTGTAAGTCACACTGCTGACATCTCCCCAAAACTCAGTTGCAAATTGTATTGTGAGCTCTCTGCTCAGAATAGTGCTATGGCTTTAATCACTGGAGTGTCGGTTCCCTGATGCAAATAATTAGAAATAAGTGAGAATGGGACTAGCCTCTCTTCACTGCTTTATAACCACCTGGGGCCAACTGCCTGCTTTCTTCCTCATCTCTGAGATTTTGTTTGAGAGATGCTAAGATGTTTCTCCCTGCTTATGACAATTTGGATTTCTTAACCTCTCTGGAAAACATTAGTTTTAAATAATACAATACCAGTTGTAAAGAAAAAAATGGCTAAAAAATTAAACAGTCTTTTCGATCGTAATTTCTGGCAAAGCTATTCAGCCATTGTATCTGAATATACATGCTCTGCCTCTCCAAACCCAAGAGCATAATAAGGACATTCCATTTAGCAGATTCCTTAATGAAGTCTAAGGGGAGTCTCATTTACTAGTTTCCACCTCTAAAATATCAGCATAATCCAATTGCACTAAAAATCTGGTGTGACCCCTAAGCAATTTTACCATTTCATGTTCATTGAAATATTTGTGGCATTGAAATGCTTGGCAGTTTTGCATGTAGATTATTTTTTAAATAATTAAATGTGTTTGGCATTGTTAATGCAAAACAAAGAAACATCGATGTTCAAAGGAATTGGACTGCAGGCCTCTCATTTCCAGCTCAAGGGTAGAAACAGAACTTGGGTGGGTGGACATTTACAGGAAGCTGTCCTCACGTCAGCATGGCTGAGAGGAACGTGCTAGTATTGTTCCAGATTTTCAGTCACGGGGGTGTCGACTAAAGCAGCCTAAGACTTGAAAGAAAGTTGACTTTACCCAATGGAAATTCGACCCCAGGACAATAAGAGTTCTCATAGTTAGTATTGTCACAGCTTGCCTGAAGCCAATATCCCTACATGCTTTGGATAGAATATTAATTTAAGTAAGAAGCATTGTTGAAAACTAGCATAATTATACAATGTACCTAAGCCAGTAAGCTTTTATTGTTTTTACTGTGAGCATACAGAAACATGGTGATTGACTTTTATATTTGTTTTCTTTTCAAAACCTACCTTCTGTTTAATGTCTTATTAGTTTATCCAAACCTTAACAATCTGGTAGGCTCTACTTAATTCATAAGGAAACTTTCCCAAGATGATTCATAGCACCTTTGTTCAAAGAAGAGGGTAGTAATAGAATCTGTACCTGAACCATTAGATCTTCTCAATTTAATTTGTTCTTTTCAATAGAAAACTACAGTCTCCTTTTCTGCAGTGCCTGTAAGAGACTGAGTCCTAATATTTTACTGGCTATTCTTGTCCTTCGAGTAATTTTTAACAGTCAGCTAACATTATCATTCACTGCACAGGCAAAAATAACACATACAGCCACATACACCTTTTCAAAGTTAAGTCCTCAACATGGGGAAAAAGAGTTCATCATATTTTGAATTTTTCTTTGTCACTTTTAAACTCAATGGCCACCATGGATTCTATGGAAACCTGCAAACAAGTGAAACCAAACAGGAAACCCTCTATTTTTTTATTATCAGCAGGAAATTCAACTCAGGAAATACAATAAAACCTTGGCCATACAGAATCCTTAGAGAATGGATCCTTCCAGAAAGCCAAGGTTTGGAAATCCCTGAGGGCAAACTCCCTTAAGTCCTGAAACTAGGTTATTTAATTACTCTGAATTGAAACATTCCAAAAACGTACTAGGCATTCCCTGCATGTTAAACTGAGTTGGTTATTTCTTAATTAGTCAAAAGCTTTTTAACGCAAATCATTTACTTTAATACTACTGCGATGTCCTTAGATTCAACCGAAGAATGTAGAACACTTTGGCAATTAATTAAATCACTCCAGTTTCTGTGTGTGTTTGCGTGTGGGGTGCATGCGTGTGTTTGCATGTTTTAATTGCATTTGCCTTTGAAAGATTTTCCGTCACCTTCTTGGCAATCAACTCTTTTTCATTCTTTAATAAAATCCCTCTAATTTGCAAAATTGAGATTGAGAACCAAGCCTGTTAAAATGGCAGTAAACTAAGTGTAAGAAAGCAGTAGGTAAAAACCTAAGGAGTCCTTCTGTGGGTATCTAGAAGACAACTTTACCTCATGAATTTTGTGCTTTCTCAACCAAATCAAACAAAACAAAAGTCAAGTGAATGAACTTTTACAGTCTGGACCCAATTACCAAATAGATGCAGTATAACAGAGAATGGTTTGGACAAATTTTAAAATAATAGTACAATGGACATGCATCTGTATTTAATGATAATTTGGGTCCTTGGGGTTTTTGAAGGAAATATGCCCCTATTCGAATTTCTCTTAGAGTCAAACCTAGCATAACTTGTTACTTTGAAACTACCAAGTTAAATTTCATCAACTAAAGCATTAATTCAAGGAATATCTACTAAATTATAACCACATGCAGGTACTGTTTCGTGTTCAGTGTAGAGCAAATGAAGCCACAGTGACATGCCAATTTCTTATCAAATTTTAATTATTTAGCTGTTATTTATTTAGTTATTCCGTCATGTCAGTATTTATTAAGTGCTTTCTATTTCTGGAGACTATGCTAGGTCTTGAGGAATTCATGGTAAGCCAAAGCACACATGGCCCCAGCTCTTCTGTAGCCAGTTAATTCTTAGGGGACTTGGACAATCAAATAATCAACAAGTACATTAAAGCACACTGTGGTCAGGACAATGTATGGGGAAGACAGGGCCCCATGAGAACACATTTATGGGAGACACTGAACTTGGCTGGGATGCCAGCAGTGCTCCTGCAAGAAAGTAAGGTCTGAGTTAAAAGTAAAGGAGTTAACCAGCTGAAGGAGAAGAGGCTCTGGGTTAGCTGGAGAGCACATAAGGCTGATGGAACAGCCCATACAGAGGCTGGGGGTGGGGGCACATGCATAGCACCTGCAGAAGGCCATATGGCTAAAGCAAGGAGACTGAGCAAGAGAACGGAACAATGTGATACTTGAGAGGTTGGCTAGCTGATAAAGGACCTTAGAAACTTTGCAGGTCTTCTTAGAGATTCCTATCGAAGTCATAATCTTGCTTTTAAAGAAAAATTTCAATGTGCAATACAATAGAAAAATTTCATATACAAATCTAAATGGATTTCATATATTACATGAAATATGAAAAACTAGCAAAACTCCTCTCAATGCTGTCCATAGCTCCTTTAGCCATTCCTCTGTAACATGGATGGACAGTGGCGTGAACCACTATTGCTACCACTCTGGTCAGCCAATGTAATGCTACTTCAATTTCAGTGTCTGGTTATCTGTATTGTTTCCCATCCAGGAGAGCAACAGAAAATAATCTCCAGATGATAGTTAGTCCAAGGTCCAAAGGGACCACTTCAGATCAGAGCAGGAAGATACAAAGGGCACTCCATCTGATTGGAGGAGAAAGATGTCAAAAGAGCATCCATTTGGAGAAAGAAAATGGAGGTCTCCAACATGGAGGGTTCCTGAAGAAAGTGGGACTGGTGAATTTTCAGATGAATTAAACACTTGGAAAATATTACAGATGAGCATTTAATACATGTGTCAGAACACAGGTGGAAGAAAATGCAGGAGGTACATAGATAACTAGGCAAAATAAAAAATAAGGGGATTATTAGATTTAGGAAAATAAGTATTGTATAAGAAAGGGACTCCTAGGTTCAATGGAAAATGTAAATAAGTACAATAAAATAAAAGGAGAGACTGAAAGCAGGGGAGGTATGTGTAGTATGAGATAATTAAATCTTCACATTTATCTTCATAAATAGTATAGTTTATTTAATAGTTTAATACAATACTGATAAAATCACCATGAGTATATTACTTAAGAATATGGATTTGATTTTCAGAAGAAATAAAAAAGTTCAAAATGACTA
>VMDR010007355.1:0-40998 GCA_007922815.1 Macrotus californicus | reverse complement strand
CGCGTCCTCTCCGGCCCGTCTCGCCCCTCCTACCTGTGTGGATGAAAGTTTCTCCTTTAGTTCCTTGGTTGTCGGACTTCCATACAGTTCGATTTTCTGTCAGTTCTGGTTGTTTTTTGTTTTAAAATTTGTTGTTGTCCTTCTTTTGGTTGTACGAGGAGGCACAGTGTGTCTACCTATGCCTCCATCTTTGATCCAGTCTCATGTCCTTTTCAATATGAACCACTCAGCTGTAAACCCACTTTTGCCCACCCCTATATAAATTCAGCACCTTCTGAACCAGAATAGCTGTTTATGATGGCCAAGCTAACTATATAAGGTGTTTCTCAAGCTTCCACATCATCTCTGGCTCAGGAGGACCTTTGAGTCTCATGTCCCTGGTCTTACACTTCATCTGTTTCATTTCTTTGTATTCTTGTCATTTTAGAATGGACATTTGATACAAAGGGTGTCAAAGTCTCAGAGTGTGCTGATGTCTCAAGGAGCAGGACAGTGTTTTCCTTGAAAGCATGGACTCTAGACATACTGCTAGGTTCAAATCGTGGCTCCACCAGTTGATCACTCTTTGACATTGGATGAGTTCTTGGACCTCTCTGTTCTTTTTATTTTTCTCATTATGCAATCCAGGAATACTATTAGTACCTCATAAGGTTGTGGTTGTGAGGGTTTAAAGGTGTTTTATATCCATGTATAATAGCAAACACTTATAGAGCGGTTACTTGGGTGCCTGGTACTGTTCTAGGTACTTAACGTGTATGCTTTATGTTGTTAGTATTATTGCTAAATAACCCCATATAAAGTGTTGTTGTGATTAATATCTCATGGTCATGTTGGTGATGGCTGCCTCTGGCAAGCACGTGGGAGTACTTCTTTCTCCCAAATGAAAGCATTACTTAGCATTGAGAAAACTAAGTCTCAGGATGGTTGAAGGAACTCTGATGGAGACCTCATGATTAGAACTTGGATTTATCTACTTTATTTTTTTCTTTTGTTCTTGACTCCCCTCTGCCTTGTAACTCTTCCCATCTCTGCTGCCCCAGTCAGCCCTCATTCTTCACATGTTCCAAGGCGAGTGTGTGCTAACTAGCTTTCCTAGTAGCACCCTAACCCCCTCGAATCTATTCTTTCCACTCTCAGTATTGTTGGTTTCCTCACATACAGGGTTAACAGTGTCACTACTCACAAACTAAATTTGGCAGCTCATTTTCTATAGTATAAAATGTAGTATAAAGTCTTCGGTATAAAGTTAATATTGTCCGAGAAGTTCATGTTAGCTAAGCCTACTTTTCCAACTTTTGAAAACTGCATACTCTAAAACACTGGATATTTCATCTTCATAGAAATGCTAGTTGACTCTGAGATCCCCGTCATGCCTTTCCTCTCCCCAGAGGTCTCTCCCTGAACCATGTAATAAAATCCTCTTCACTCTCAATTGCCACTCTCACCATTGTTTTTCCTGGAGTACTATGCAACCCGCCTTTTGTGAAAATGTTCTGTATGAGTAAACTATTGTTGAGGTTAATCTCGATATAGAAACAACCTATGGCAATAAACACTTGTCATTGTAGAAGAAAAGATCCAGTGTCTCAGAGTTTTCTTTTTCATTAGAGAGAATTTCTACTTTTTTTATTCTACTACTTGCAGTTAGCCAAGAGAATGTGCTGTGAGATGATTAACAATGGTAACAGGTAGAAAAGAAGCTTTGATTAACTCTCTATAAACAAATTTAGTAGGTGGGCACTTGCATGATTTCCTGACTTTCATATCATATGGTTGATAAGCAGCTTGTCTCATTGGTTACTTGGTTACTTGGTCAGTAATCACCTAAAGAAGAAAATTTTTTCAAGAAGCATGAAAAGGAGCGTCCCTTGATGTTTGGAATTAGCAAGTTAGTCTGTACATTTTCAGTTGTCATCTCACATTTCTTCAGTAACTTAACTTTTTGTGCCATGCCTGAATAATTTTAGTTTTTCAGCATATGTTATATATCCATTTTGTGAGCATCTGAAACACTTAAAGAACTAATACTATAGATGGTATCACTGCCTCTGCAGCAGGATTTTAGAGGACAGTGAGTTCAAAGTGGACTGAAATTGTCTGAAAGGCATCATGAAACAGTTGGGACATTAGCTGATCCTTTAAAAAGTGAATTTGTATCAAACAGGAAGGCAGACACAGGTTGTGGAACTGCTAGAACAAAAACAGACATTTTCAGAAGACTGTGTGGTTGTCTGTGGCCATTGGAAATCGGGATGGATGAATGGGTGGATAAATAGACCAGATACATAGAAAGATAGATAGATAGATAGATAGATAGATAGATAGATAGATAGATAGATAGATAGACAGACAGACAGGCAGATAGATGGATAGAGTGGGTGAACACTGCACAGCCCTGACCGCAGGACACTGACCCAACAGTGTTAAATATAATCTGAACATGAATACGATGGAAGCAGAACTTTAAAAAGATTCCCCAGCATGGGTCAAGACTGTACAGTAGATTTAATATCATCACACATATGCACACAGCTTACATAGGACTTAGGGAGCTCACAACCTTCCTGAAGCCCATCTTAACTACAGACCAGGAGCCCACACGGGGTTATTGAAAGACCTAGTCAAACGGCGAAGAAAGTCTCAACCAAAATGGCAGCACTGGAGATGCAGAGAGTCATTTTTTTTAAAAAATTAACATTTGGTATCTGATTGAAGTTGGAAGAGGGAGAGGAAATAATCAAAATGACAATTTGAGAGACTGAAAGAAAGATTTTGCCCATGAAAAAAATTAGCCTTGATCCATAAGAACTAGTTTTTGTTTTGTGCTCATTAATTTTATATGCTTGTATTTGTAACTAAAAGTCCCAGAAAAGGGGGGGGAAAGGCTAGTGAAAAGACTCCTAATGTCTAAATATCCAACTAAGAAAACATTTTAGAGCTTTGGGCTCAAAGAGAGCTACACACTCAACTGAGCTCTGTGAGACAAGGCAAAATGTCCTCCTCACTGCAACTTAAGCCAGGAATATGTTCTTTGAATTTACAACTTCTTAAAATAGGAGTCAATAAAAAGAAAAAAGAAAAAAAGCAGCAAGTGTTTTCAAGTTAACTGGAGAGAAAAAATTTTTTTCTCCTAACACTACATTTCAAGTTCTGTGTATTTACACTAGTTTTAGTGTAAGTGTTTAGAAACTTATAACCAATGAAGGTAGATTCTCATATCCTTCATATAAGTTATATTGTGAATGCTTAAATTGTTTTGTTATGTGAAACAATATTTTTAATCAAATGAACTATAAAACAATCTTACTCTCAAGTTGGTCTGTTCTTCATTTTCTTATAATCTATAATCAGGAAATCCATTCACTCATGCTTTATAATTTTTGTGCTTTTAAGTGGTTCGGGAATGTGACATCTGCATACGGTCACATCTAAATTGATCATTGTTCAGGCAGAGGGTCCTTTTGAGACATAGCATGAAGAAAGGCTGAATCTGTGTATTAGAAGGTTATTGAGAGGCGGTGTTTTCCACTTCCCCGACCCCTGACTTGGAACGAGCCTGTTCTCTTCAGTGACTTTGTCCTGTGGTAAGACAACAGCCTCAACTTGGGCCACAGCGTTCTGAGTGAGGAGGAGGCTGCGGCTTCCGAGCTGGTTTCAGTGCAGGCTCTTCTTAGCAGCAAACCACACGCGTGTATTCATCATTGATTTTGAAATGATAGGTTTCTATATCACTGGTTTAGGATCAACAGTCTTGCATTCCTGAATCTATATTATGCCAGAAGAATAACAACTTGGTGGCTGGAAACAGAAATGGTTATTATACGGTTCCAAAATGCTAGCTGGCACAATATGCTAAAAAGGGCAGAAATTTGCCAGTAAAAGGCAGAATTTATCTGTCCTTAAAAATAACTTTATGCTCTAAAAATATGAATTTAAGAATTGTCATCATGGTTCAAAATATTTTACATTCAGCACGTAAACACCTTAAAATAAGAGTAATCTTCTAAAATGACATAATTTCCAAATAACAAGGAATATCCCAGGAGGAAAGCAGAATCCTCTTCAAATCAAATTTTTTTTAATTATGAGGGATTTATTGGATTAAAAACTAACATGTGTATTTAGTCAGGGTTTTTGTCCTGACTGCTGCCCCAATTTATTGTTTAAAATGTAGGCTTTGGGATTTCTCAGTGTACTGTAGAAAACGTGGGTTGTTTTTTTTTTTTAAAGAAAAAGCACAACCTTTTCTCAGAGCGTCCGTGAAGCATTTCCATTTTCACACACTGGCCAAGTGCTTGTCATATCACAGGACAGCACATTTCACGGAGCGGTTCTACTTCCTCTTAGCAAAATAACTCCTTCATGCAAACCAGTATCGGCATCTACCAAGCCGGGGTTTTAGTTTCTTCTGATCTATTCAAGCTTCACTGCACTGCTTAACTGACTTTTTCCCCCCTTCTTTTGAAATTACCCAGCTAATTTTCCATTTGATTGTTTATTTAAACCAGATCTCACGAAGACTTAATAGACAAGTGACATATGTCTTCTGTGTGTCAGTGTGGACTTCAGCTGACGGGACAGTACAGTGCATATTTTGTTGTGGCTTGCTCTTTGTGTTTGTATCCAGTGGAATCTATTAATTAAAACTACTAACGTCCTCACATATTCCCGATAATGATTCAGCAAGTCACATTAAATATAAAATCCCTTTCAGCATTCCATTTTATCAAGCATTTCTCTGTGAGCACGTTCTTTGTACTTCTGGTGATAAAAGGGACATGTATTTGTTTCATATAACTTTTGCCACAGAAGGCTGTCCAGATCAACTATAAAAGAAAATTTTGGCTTTTGACATACTTAGCTAGCTTTAGAAAATTTAGCTAATATTTCTCAAGTTTATTATAGAAGAGTAATTTATATTCAAATTCAGCCTGTACTCAAGGCATGTTTGGGGGTGTATTTTGTTTATTTTGGGGGGGATGTTTTCCCCAGTAATGTGAGCATTTTATGCCTAATCTAATTGACAGATTTAATCTGGTAGTTATCTGTTATATATTCAGCCTGTTTATTCAAGCACAAACTGAGATAGGTAAATGAATGGATGTGAAGAACGATTACATTCCATGCAGTGTGCCTCATGTGTATTCTAATTCAAAAGATGTTCCCATAAACACCTCCTGAAATATACCTGTGCTTTGCCTTCCCAGTTCTTCATCACCTGTAGCTCAGACCTTCACAGTAGTTCCCAGACTGGTCTGCACTGCCAGGCCTTCCTAATTTCGGGCACTAAGTAACACCCAGTGTCCATACATCTCTCTGTCCTCCTGCAGGCCTGTGTTCCCTCTGCTTTGCAACCTTCATGGATCTGCATTGCCACTATTTAGACCCAAGACCTGTTAGCTTGCAATTCAAGGTCTCCTCAGCCTGGCCTTTATGTGCCTTCAGAGTCCCCACCATCCCTCTCTTTTCGTGGTTCCCTTCTACCAGGTGTGGAAATTCCTACCTCAACCCTTTCCCAGCACCCAATCACAAGCCCAGCATATTTTACTATCACTTCTCTTTTTACAAGACCCACAGCAATTCCTGCCTCTTATGTGAATCTTTATTGATTAATCTCTTTCCTCCTGGAAAGTCAGTAACACTTAATCTGGATTACTCTGTGGGCACCGCACCCCAGGTGGCCTTGTCTGAGTTTGTATGTTTTGCACGTGCCTGTATTAGATTAACACAAAGCAATCGCAGGGCCTTTGGGGACTTGGGCCTAGTCTTTGCTTCCCCATTGGGTAGCACACAGTATCATTGGTCCTGGGGTGATCAATATTTGTGTTTTACGGTGACAATAACAACGAGGTCTGACTGTCTCCTTCAAAGAGCTGAAGAAAACAACTGTCTAGTTTCCAGAAAGGATTGTTGAATCAGGTGGTTGGATTATCTTATTCTCTGACCAGAGGCAGTGGAAAAAGGCAGCAGATGACTTTCTGCCTGTGCTGAAGTCGTACCGACTCCCTCCGTAGCTCTTCGTGTCACGGGGGAGTATATTTTGAACGATGAGAAGTGGAGTCCTTCAATGCCCATTTTCTGTTAGTAGGGAGCTGAGCATCAGAGACCTAAGAAAACCCTTTCAGTGTTCGTGTTAGGTGGCTGCTCCCCTGCCTTGGTGAGTCAGCACTGTAGTGGAGGCATCATCCCTTCCTTGCAGCTCCGGAGAAGGAGCCCTGCTTTTTGAAGTTCTGTGTGAGCAGGAGAGCCAGCCTTCACTGAACTTGGCCAGGAGGGCAAAAGAGACAGAAGAAAACCATAGGGAGAAATCGCTCAAAGAAAAAGGGAACTAAACAGCAAGCTGTGTAAGAGGCTACTCCTCCTACATGTCCTAGAAATTACAGCCTTGCTGCTGTGCCCTTTCTTCATTTCAGGACACACAGACACACAAAATAAAACCCAAACCATTGAACTGGAGAAGTGAGTCATGCCAGCCAGGCCTCCACTGAGCCAGTCAATTAAAGTGCAGGACCAATTGTAGGCTTTTCTTAGACCTTGAATGACTGTCTGACTTTCTTCCAGAAAATTTTTCATAGCAAAAAAGGGTATATGTTGATTTCTGAGTAAGTTGATAGATATTAGCTCTCTTCTCATGAAAAGGTTTTAATCTTCTTTCAGAGGAATATTAAATAATTGATTGTGTTACTCTTCAGATGGAGGTTAAGTCAGTCATCCTGTGGATTTTCATTGTATGTTTTTATATGTCTTAGGCTATTACAGTTCATTCCTAATCTCATGTAGTGTGTTCTCTAGAAACTCATCTGAGTCTAGATTTTTCCTTGATGCTTTCATTGTTTTGTGTTAACAGGGAATGGATATGGCAATCCCCGAAACTCGCCAGGTCTGCTGGTCTCACCTGGTAACTTGAACAAGAATATGCAAGCAAAGTCCCCTCCCCCCATGAATTTAGGGATGAATAACCGTAAACCAGATCTCCGAGTTCTTATTCCACCAGGCAGCAAGAATACGATGCCATCAGTGGTAATGAATAACTACACTTTAAATAAATGTTGATAATGTTTTGTATATGTTTTTGCTGTTTTTGTATTTGTCTAACTCTATAAATTATTTAAGTGCTTCCATAAAATTAACACATCAGTACTATTGCTGTAGTCCTATTTGTATTGGGCTATTATTTCTGTTAACTGGTGCTCATTGCCTTTTCCACATAAAAAAGAACCAACATCCCAGTGAGCTCCACTGTAGGGCTGTGTTCCCGGACAAAGAAAACATTTCCTTTTAAGGCATCTAATTTATCATTAGAAAAAAATTACCTATTATTCTGCTTATGGGACATGTGATTTGACCAATAGTAGAATCAAACTCACAGGATGAGGTATTTTATTTCATAACAGATTTTTAAAATATTGGACTATTTGTGTTCTCAAAGTGCTGGCAATGAAAAATCCTTTTCTAGAATCTCTAAGTGAACTTTCACCTGTTAACTGACAATTCTTTTCTTAGGTATATTGTAGCAATAATGTTTAATACATCACATGCCTGTGCACTGCGTCCATCCATCTTCCCTCTTTCCCTCTACATGCTTCATGCAGATAACTACCTCCCCAAAGCAAATTGGTTCAAAATCCTAGGCATTTTGAAAACAAAGGTTATATTTTACAAAATCAAAAGAAAGTTGTGGCACTTGTAAGAATAAATAAGTAAATGAGACACAGAAATGTAAAGAATATCCCCCCGCCTCTCATTTTTGTTTTTCCTGGGTCTGCAGGTCTAAGGTGAAGATAATATTGTGGGACTACATTCAGCAACAAAGAGACTTACATCAGTGTTCTCCAAGTGAGCTTTGCTTAAGAGCGAGAACATTTAAAAATCAAGATTCAGTAGACAAATTTAGAGCACTCTGCAAACACATTTCTTTTCTCTCTGTGCTCTGGCAAGCGTCAGGGTAAAACAGTCCCGCAGGCCGATTAGTTTATTATGGCGCAGTGCAGATTAATTTTGAATATAAACCAAAAAACATCACATAGTATGCAACGTTCCCTTAGGAAAAGACTGGCTCTAATAAATAAAACCTCCCACGGGCCATAGCCAAGCAGTGTGGGCCACGCATGGCAGGCTGTCTCCACCGGCACATTCATTCCAAGTCCCGTAAAACTGCTGCTTTCCCAGGGATTCTGTGAGTGGTCCGCCAGGGCCCTTGCTGGCAGCCAGGTGGGGTTTCAAAGGACAATCTTTTTTTTTTCCAAAACGTGACAGTGAAATAATGAATGTTGAGACACTGACCTATGCTGAAACCTGGATAGATTGTCTTCACGTCCGAGACAAACAGCTCATTAAGGGAAACAAAGAATGTCTTTGTAAGGAGTTATCTTTAGAGTCTGGATGTTTAAAGTGTTTAAACTGTTGTGTCTCTCAGAAGATGCATTTCCTCGTGTTGAAAAGATTTTGCCCAATTATAAATAGTTACAGACACTAATTTATCAAACTCCTTCCCCATGCTCTCAGTCTGAGGATGTCGACCTGCTTTTGGTAAGTGGTGAGAGTGCTTCCCTTACACGCGCGGGCGAGGACTCTCAGGTGGAGTGGTAGCTCTAACAAAACGGGAGGATTTCGGAAGTTATCATAGTGTGTCAACATTGATTATATTTAAATTCCATTCATTTCAAGTTCAGGTTATTTTTCTGTGTCAGTCTCTGCAAATGAAGGCCATGTTTTCAATTTATTTTAGGACTTAATTTATAGCAAAATTTTAGCACCAAAAAAAGTTCTTAGTTATTTAAAACCACGAAGATACTTCTTTTTCTAAGAAATTTGTCTCGTGATCTTTACATTTATGTGAATCTTAAATTTCCTTGCTGTAAGGAGTTAAATATACTTGTTAACTGCTTTGCCATCTAGTTTGAGGGAAGTTTAGAAGAATCTGAAAAAAGTGGCCAGAGCACCACCTTCTGGTCAGATTATAGCATGAAACTCTGCCAGTCTGCTCTGCTGTATATAGAACTGAGGATAAAACCACCGTGGTTGATTTTAATTTTTTAAATTTGCATTTGAATAAAAACTGAAACAATAGAAGTACGGTATACATATTTCATCAGTTTTCAACATAGTCTGTTTTTACCCATAATAAAGCAATGGTACTTGTTACTAGTTCAGTTGCCTAGGAGATACTGATGTAATGGGTTACTATGGTAACAACTGGTCTCTTGAAAGATTGTAAATGATAGGGTTGGCAGAGTTCATAGAGACACATGTTAAATGATTAATTTCATGAGATTTGTACCAAGTTATATCTTTATTTGCAAAACCAATACTGAAATCTAATGTTTTTAACTTTTTAAAAATTTCACCAATGTCTTTTTATTTACTTTAAAAGAATCAAAGGATAAATAACTCCCAGTCTGCTCAGTCATTGGCTACCCCAGTGGTTTCTGTAGCAACTCCTACTTTACCAGGACAAGGGATGGGAGGATATCCATCAGCCATTTCAACAACATATGGTACCGGTGAGTAGCTTTGCCACCTTCAAATAGTACATTAAATACTTTTGTATTAAAAAGCAAGATGAAAAAGATATTACCTTTTAGTCTGTTAGGCTTTATTTAGTACCTGTGGTGTTCAGAGCACTATATGGTTACCTGTTCATTACCAAGGCAAAGTGAATATTCACATTTTCAATGGACTGAAAGTTTTACTAACCCAACCTGACCTCAGTAGAGAAGAACAATTTCAAGGAAAATGAGCAGTTACTTCTTTGATATAATAGATAGCTCACTTCCTTGGGATTGTTTTAAAAACATTTCTAAATCATCAGATATGTATAAACTGTAATACTGCATGGTAGTTCTAATAAACTAGAATTACAAGTTGTGTTCCTTTGAAGCTTTCATAGAATGCTTATTTTTTGGTACATAGTATATCTCTTTTAAATTAAAACTGTCCCTGGTGTGTTTCTCTTTCTTCCCTCACCCCAAAAGTTAAAAAAAAATTATAACAATCATTAAATAATACAAATAGAATGTTTTTAAAATTGAAAAGGTTCATTCTGCCCATTTGACAATTTCCAGATTGAATGTTTTCCCTTATGGTTTTGTTTGTGATCCAGAGTACTCTCTGAGTAGCGCCGACCTGTCGTCTCTGTCCGGGTTTAACACCGCCAGCGCCCTGCACCTGGGCTCAGTCACTGGCTGGCAACAGCAGCACCTACATAACATGCCGCCGTCCGCCCTCAGTCAGCTGGGGTAAGCAGTGTCATTTCTTGTGGAATACACTTTTAGGATGCATTTTTAAATGGCAAATGGCAATTTCTATTGTGCCCTAATGTCCCATTAGAGGATATAAAGTTCCACCTTATCAAAATCTGAAAGTAATTATCAGATCGATACCTTTCAAGCAGCTTAAATATCACTCATTCTTTAAGAGGAGGGGAGCTCTGTGATAAGGATGTAAATTATTTCCCTATTGTTTCAGACTATACTCATTCCCACTTCTATCATTAATATCTTTTTATTTAGTTGGGTTTTCATATAGCCCATTGTGGGACATCAGACAACATTTTTGGTTACAAGTTCTTGAATCCTCACTTAACCACATTAGCATAAACCACATAGTTCATGCTAATGTTGCAGTAATACTCACAGGATCAATTGTTCCATTGATATGCAGATTTCATGTATTTATAATTTACCCATAGTAGATATTTATAGATGTTGTATTCACTAACATAAATATATATGCATATGTGCATACATACACGAATTATCTAAATTTGGGTATAAAAATAATTTTTGTTGTTTTTCTGGTCAGAAGATGTATATTTCTGCCCCCTCGTGGTAGTTGTGAGATAATGTCTTTATCACAGAAATGACTCCCGTCATTAAACTATGGAAATGTTCAAACCTTTCAAAGGCCTTGAAGTCACATTCACATGCCTTCTAAAACAAATAGTTTTTATTTTAAAGTTTAAAACACAAATCAAAGACCACACTTTGTTTCATTAATAATTCTAAAACTGCAATTAACCTTCCAAAGAAAATACTAGGAGGATGTAAAATATTTAAAGAAAACAAGTTTTTATGTTTTGGAAACATTCTGTATGCCTCCCTCACTTTTACTCTTCTGCTGAGCCATTTGATTAGAGTAGTTAGCTAGTTCCACGTTTCTGTTTCTAAGGTGATAATGAGCCTAAGACAACTGAGTAGAATAAAAATCACTAACTGATGTCACAACTTCATCTTTCTTACCCCTCCCCTGCCCCAGCAGCTTTCAGTAGATTCCTGTCACAGGGATTAGCACTCTGGTAATAGGGTCCTCACCCAGTCACCATTTGCTTATGTGCATCCTACTCACTAATGACTATTGTCAGAAAGCTAAGCTTTCATGTAAATAATAAAATAAATTCTCACGACAGTCTTGCTCTGCTTTCTTGAAAAATTGTTGACTTTGGAGATATATTAAATATTGATCGGCATCAGAGCTTTTTGAGGACATTTAAATTTTCTCAGAAATGTTAACTAAGTAGAAATGTGTTGCGCTCGCTTTTTAGCTAATTATCACTAAGTACACTATGCTGTCCAGGCCGCCCTAAAATGGACACATGTGGCATCACACCGCTGTGGCTCAGCGGTGAGTCCACCATGTACATGCTTCTTGACAAAAAGAAAGGTTGCCCTTTTACTTCGCATTTTTCACACAATCGGTCTCTTACAGGACTAGATCTCCTTAGAAATTATCAATGTCAAAAGCTCTATTTTCTCTGAATGTGGCTTTCTTTTCTTTTTAATAGTATCTGACGATTCGCATTTTACATATAAAACACATATTTTTGCATTTTAACTACAATTTTCAAGTGATCTTTTATTTCACGGGAAGAAGCTAATTCTCTGCTGCTCTTGAGGCTTCAGTAAACGAGAAAGGCAAGGCCTCCGCGAGAGGAACTGCATTGCCACAGACGCTCATGAAGCATTTTGTTTAGTTCTGATTTGTTTCCCCAATTCTCATGCTGCGTAATTTGAGTCCACCTTCGGTCTAGGAGTTTTCATTGCACTCAGTCACTTCCCTTATCCCTCACATAGGATAGGATTCACTTCCAGTCCTTCTAATTTTGGCCACCTACCTATTTACTATTCCTTCTCTGTGGTCCTTCCTCCCCACCTACAACCCCAGGCTTCTCTCTCTCTCTCTCTCTCTCCTCCCACTCACATGCACACACACACACACACACTTGTACACAAACACACACACCCAGAATAGCTTTTCAAGAGGGTCCTTCAAATGGACTAGCCTATGCTCACACAAATTGAATATTAAATGTTTTTTTAATCCGAAGTTATAATATTCATATAAAAATGAGTTTTATGAGCTGACTTAATTTCTTAACAGTGTAAATTAATTGTAAAAATGTATTTATTTTTCCTGGCTAAGGTGGCCTCACACACTTGTGTGGTGGGTTCACATTCTTTTAGACAGATGCAGCATTCACAACGGAGTGAAATACATTTCAGCCTCACCAAAGTAGATATTCCCAGCAGCCCAAGATGGTCACCACAGTTTTTTCTCAAAATTATAAAGTACAAAAGAGCTGTTTGTATTTTGTTTGTGGAAGTATTTTTAACTCTTCAAAATTACACTTTTAACACTATCTAGTATCTGATCTTACATAAGCAAGTTAGATAAATATCATAAACTGATTTGAGCTCTGACTGGTGTGGCTCAGTGGACTGAGCACCAGCCTATGAACCGAAAGGTCCCCAGTTCGATTCCTGGTCAGGGCACATGCCTGGGTTGCAGGCCAGGTCCCTAGTTGGGGGCATGCAAGAGGCAACCAATCAATGATGTTTCTCTCACACATTGAGGTTTCTCTCCCTCTCTCCTTCCCTTCCCATCTCTCTAAAAATAAATAAAATCTTTTTAAAAAAAACCTGATTTGATGTAGGGAGCAGAGACAACTGGCAGAAGGACCTTGCCATCAAAGGTTAGTGAAAGTCATTTGAATACTTAGATTTGAGAAAAAGATCCTCAAATTTGTAGGTGTTTTTCCCCCACCACCTATGACTAGGGCAGCCTGTTTTCTGGAAGTACTTCTAGACATCATCTTTGTTGACGTGGGTGTTCAGTACGTACTGAAAGGAGGTACCTTTGAGTAAAGAAGACTTTCAAAAGGTTAGGTTAAATATAGTCTGATAGCCTAATTTCCAGGTGGAGGCATTAAGAAATTTGAATAAAACTCTCCAGCCATGTTTCATTTTTTGAACGATTATGGAGAAGGGCGGGTGTCCTCTGGTTGGCAGGCATCCCCAGTTGGTGAAAACTTGTCAAGGACTTGATGGGGCGCCTTGCATGTCTGGCATGTGTCCTCCCCACGCACCTCTTCATCATCTACCCATAGAAAGTATTTCATAATTATCTGTGTCTATACAAATTTTGTTTTCAAGAATAAGTAAACTAATATGCTTATATTTGAACCCAGCATGTATACAGCTAAGTGATTGTTAATGCTCCTTTTTTCCTTTTCAAGAAACTACTTCCTTGATAACAGAGGCTAGTCAATTAAATTTCCTTCTATTTTGAATCCTCTACCACAGTATAATGAAGCTGAACCTCAGAGATCACTTATATATCATTACTGTGCATTTAGAGTCCCCAGAACTACTCAAAATGCTTCATATGTGCTTTCAGTGTAAAATGAAATGCCACCAAAAGATAAACTTAGGGACTTGCCCATTTGTTCACTGGAAGGGGTAACAGTAAGTGTTTTGTCTTTTATGGGGAAGAAACACAGCAAAACCTGCACAAGCCAGTTGACACTGGGAGACAATGCAGCTTCCAAACATGGTAGTAAAAAAAATAGCATTTCAATTATATTATTTTTTGTTTGCTTTATCCAGATTAACTGCTTTTACTGGTCCAAATCACCAAATATTTCTCTCGTTTTCCATGTCCCCAGCCTATGAACACAATCTAAATGTCAAAGGGCAGATGAAGTATTTATTGATATGCTACTTTATTTTCAGACTCCTAATTGATATTCATTATCAAACAGTGTGTGATTCATAGTAGAAGCATTTCATTAAATTTTAGTGAAATGGTCTTTCTTATCCAGAGCCAGGAAAATTCTTTCTTCCAGAAATCAAAAGTTGATTTCCTCTGACATCAAAATGAATTATTAAGTAATGTTGACCCAAGATAAAATAGCCCACCATTATGGATCCTTTTGAAATGTAGGTCCCCTCCCCATTTTAATATCTTAGTAACTTAAACTTTACTTAATTAAAACTCTTAGAAAATCTTAGAAAATGTAGACCAAAAAATAAACAGGTGATTGAAAATTACATATACTCACTAAAGTATCTTTATAGAAATGCTAAAACTGCTTTGATTGTATAAATCATAAAAGCCAGAGAAAGAAAGGTTCATTAGGGAAACAAATAATTCTCCCTTATGTCATTTTTGACATTATCTCATCTATTAATAAGAAAAGGAAAGTAATTCTTTGCCAGTAGGTGGTGCTTTTGTATAAAACATCACTCAAAGATAAACTCATTTCTGACTAATTTTGTATCTCCATACAACTTGAGCCTGAATTGCGTCTTTCAAAAAGCCAGCCCCAAGTTACTCCACTTTTGTTCTGAAATACATGCCCGTTTTTCTCATGGCTCATAATGACATTTTTAATGCTGTCCATTTCTCTCCATTGGAAGGTAACATGACCACATTCATGGGTAGGCAGGCTTGCTTTCCTTTGTTTAAAATGGGTGTGTCTCTGAACTATTCCTTGCTGTGACTCTTCCTCAGTAAAAGAGATTTCTGTATTCTCTGGACAATAAGGGCAGGTAATGCTGACTCCAGCTATGGATGTCAGCACAATCAGAATATAAGAGCAGTGCAAGCCTCTTAAAATTTACATCAGCGATGTTACTATCATTTATCCTAATGAAAGTCATTGAGATTGCTAATCTACCCTCAGGGCTTAATGCTTCTCCCTCCAAAATTGCAAGCACCAATTCAGTATCTGAATTCTCCCACATTTAGGAATAAGAGCAAGTTATGCTCTTCTGGAATGAATGAGGGCTAAGGGTTATAAACACAATAAAATTACACTAGACCCTTCTTTACGACAACCTTTTCTTGGGCAAATCCAGATTCACCAATAAATGCCAATTATAAATAAGTGGAGTGGCACCCTAAGTACCCTAGCAGAGTGAGACTAGCATTAGGAAAGTTGAGGTTAATTGTGGAAAATAAACAGCATTTTCATCCCATGTAGCTGAGAAAGGATGAAGAAAGTACAGTTTTATCAGTTTCAGTGAGGTAGGAAGTCTAAGTGTTTTTTAAACCAGTACTTAAAATTCTGCAGATAATTTTCAACTTTCTTCCCCCTTCCCCTTCTTTCCCATCTTCGAGCATTTCACTAGGTATGCTTGTAGGTAGCCTTTTATGGAGTTTATTCACTTGAAATTTAAACTCTTTTTACTTTCTCTGAAGACAATGCAACTTAGTGTGTAAGTGCTTATTAAATTGAGAGAAACATTTATACCCATCATAAGGTTTTACAATAATTTGCAAACACTGGCATTAGTAAATCAAGGAAGTCTGATTCAAAAGCTAAACACTGTATCTTAAATCTTAAATTCAATTTTGGAACTAGTCTAGGGAGAAATTCCACAGACACACAAAAAATGTTTTTTCCAGCATGTCTAGTTAAACCTTTTCAAACCGGTACCTATACATTTAGGAAACCTGTCAGACCAGAGGTGTGATTCATGAGCCTGGGCCAGTTAAATACTGTAATTACTGCCCAGCAAACCAGCAGAGGTATCCTAAAATGCTCTAAGAAAGCAGTGCCTCTCTGTGCTTCTATGCACCTTCTCCCTCTGGGCATACTCTGGTGTCTATGCGAGTCTTTAAGCTGATGTTTTATGTAATTGTGAGTTCCTGGGGGCTCCAGGCCTCCTCCATCTGTAACTGGGTTTCCTTTCCTCCTACAGAGCTTGCACTAGCACTCATTTATCTCAGAGTTCAAATCTCTCCCTGCCTTCTACTCAAAGCCTCAACATCAAGTCAGAACCTGTTTCTCCTCCTAGAGACCGTACCACCACCCCTTCGAGATACCCACAACACACGCGCCACGAGGCGGGGAGATCTCCTGTTGACAGCTTGAGCAGCTGTAGCAGTTCCTATGACGGGAGCGACCGAGAGGATCACCGGAACGAATTCCACTCCCCCATTGGACTCACCAGACCTTCGCCGGACGAAAGGGAAAGTCCCTCCGTCAAGCGCATGCGACTCTCTGAAGGATGGGCAACATGATCAGATTATTACTTAATAGTTTTTTTTTTTTCTTGCAGTGTGTGTGTGTGCTATACCTTAATGGGGAAGGGGGGTCGATATGCATTATATGTGCTGTGTGTGGAAAAAAAAAGTCAGGTACTCTGTTTTGTAAAAGTACTTTTAAATTGCCTCAGTGATACAGTATAAAGATAAACAGAAATGCTGAGATAAGCTTAGGACTTGAGTTGTACAACAGAACACTTGTACAAAATAGATTTTAAGGCTAACTTCTTTTCACTGTTGTGCTCCTTTGCAAAATGTATGTTACAATAGATAGTGTCATGTTGCAGGTTCAACGTTATTTACATGTAAATAGACAAAAGGAAACATTTGCCAAAAGCGGCAGATCTTTACTGAAAGAGAGAGCAGCTGTTATGCAACATATAGAAAAATGTATAGATGTTTTGGACAGACCCGGCAAAGGGTGGCCATTGGTTCATGTCACCTAACATCCTGAGAACGCTCACAAACCTGCAGGCATATCATTGGCGTATGGCACTCAATAAAAAGGATCAATGACCATTAAAAGAGGACCATACCTATTTAAAAAAATATATGTGGAGTTTGAGGGCTAACGTATTTAATTAAATAAATAAAGAAATATGGGTCTGCATCTCTTATTAAATAAAAGTATAAAAATATGTACATTACATTTTGCTTATTTTCATATAAAAGGTAAGACAGAGTTTGCAAAGCATTTGTGGCTTTTTGTAGTTTACTTAAGCCAAAATGTGTTTTTCCCCCTTGATAGCTTCGCTAATATTTTAAACAGTCCTGTAAAAAACCAAAAAGGACTTTTTGTATAGAAAGCACTACCCTAAGCCATGAAGAACTCCATGCTTTGCTAACCAAGATAACTGTTTTCTCTTTGTAGAAGTTTTGTTTTTGAAATGTGTATTTCTAATTATATAAAATATTAAGAATCTTTTAAAAAATCTGTGAAATTAACATGCTTGTGTATAGCTTTCTAATATATATAATATTATGGTAATAGCAGAAGTTTTGTTATCTTAATAGCGGGAGGGGGGATATTTGTGCAGTTGCACATTTGAGTAACTATTTTCTTTCTGTTTTCTTTTACTCTGCATACATTTTGTAAGTTCAAGGTCAGCTGTCAAAAGGATAACCTGTGGGATTAGAACATATCACATTGCAACACCCTAAATTGTTTTTAATATAGTAGCAATCTATTGGGTCAACTGACATCCATTGTACACACTAATTAGTTTATTTTGTCCTTTTTATTTTTGAATTTTAACCAAACGCCGGGCCCCTATCTGATCTCACCATTCACCATGCAACTTGGAATTCAGTAAGTGCGTACCATAACTTGCCTGTATCCTAAATTATCTGATTGGTTTTCAGCCCAGAATTTCATATGCTTTTTTAGAAATATGCCCAGAATAGAGAAGCTGTGTTGGGACCCATGTCCTGCAAATATGGCCCTAGAAACAAGTGATATGAAGTTTACTTGGTGTGTAAGTTGTGAATTCCCACAGAGGAAAAATGGGAAAGATTGGGTGCTAGACAAGAAGGAAGCAAGTGAGGGGATAGTTGCTTCATCATTCATTTTTAATTATTTTAACTGACCCTCAATCTTGTCAGCAACATAGGACTGTTGAACAATCCCAGTGTGTCAGGACCCCCAAATGTCACTTCTGCATAAAGCATGTATGTCATCTATTTTTTCTTCAATAAAGAGATTTAATAGCCATTTCAAGAAATCCCATTAAAGAACCTCTCTATGTCCCTTTTTTAAATTTTTCAAGAAATAATGATGACGCTTGTCTAATATTTGTCCGTAAGGGATTAATTTTCAGACCCTTTAAAAAGTGAGTGCCATAAAAAAAAAAAAACAGTTCATATTTGTTGTTTAAAAGAGATTTCCGTCCAGGAATGATTTTCGTTTTTTTGGAACGTGAAGATCTGTCGATCCATCTCCAATCATACGCACTGACATACACAGCAAAGAAGATGCAGACAGCGAGATCGACACCGCTGTATCGCGTGTAGGACATCTCTTACCCATTTGTTTTCTTTTACTTGCACAGTTGCTACGTGTTTCTCATTGAAAAAGGCTGCCGCTGGGTGGCAAAAGCCAAGAGACCTTACTAAACTAGGCTATATTTTTCTTAACTTAATCTGAAATCTACAATTAGACCACAATGCACCTTTGGTAGTATCCATGTAGGATGCTAACCTGCCTTGTACTAACGTTTTATATACTAAAAAGAAACAAAAAAATCTATTAATCATTTCATATAACCCACTACTCAAGGTGTCCATGTAACATGAAAGAAAAACATTTATGCAAAGGAAAACTAGAAAGTCATCCCTGAAAATATGCACACATACATTCACACATAGAGGAAGAAAACTAAGAAAATCATTTTTCTCGCCATCAACTTGATCCCATCCTTACAATGCATCCTTGTAACTTGATGTGTATAAAATATGCAAACATATCACAAATGTTCTTTGTCACTGCAAAACACTTTATCAATATCAGTAGGAAATTACCAGTGGGTGGGAAAGGGTCATTATGTGAAAATATGAAAAAATAGCCATATTAATTTTTTACCTGCAATTTGCCTCAGCAACAAAGAAAAAAATGAATTTCTAAAGCTGAAGTACCAGCAGAAGCCTTGGCTATTTATAGCAATTCTGACAATAGTTTTATAAGAACACGAAAAGAACAGAATCACTTGAAAATGGATGCCAGTCATCTCTTGTTCCCGCTACTGAATTCACACAAAGTGGTGGCAAGATAGCGAAGGGATAATCTGAGAATTTTAAAAAATGATTTAATGAGAAGAAGCACAATTTTGATTGTGATGAGTCACTTTCTGTAAACAATTACTGTCTATCTTTACCCTTATACCTTATCTGTAATTTACCATTTATTGTATTGGCAAAGCTAGTATGATTTGGGTTTTTATCACAGTAAATCCTTTGTATTTAGGAGTTTAGGGCAGAGCCCTGAGGAAGGAGTATTTTACATAGCCCATCCTAGAGTAACATTTTAGGCAACATTCTTCATTGCAAGTCAAAGAACTGCAAGTGGCATCATTTTACGCAGCTACAAATGTTGTTATACCTAACCCTGTTTTAAAAGATTTTTTGGTAATATTACACTTAAATACTGGTAACACTGATGCAATACACGCAAGCTGCACAACTGTATATTGTATGCATTGGTGCGTGGAAGGCTGTTCATTTCAACCTTTTTTAAAATTGTGTTTTTTAGTAAAATGGCTTATTTTTTCCCAAAGGTGGAATTTAGCATTTTGTAGTGATGAATATGAAAATGCCTATCATCCTCAGATCACTTTAAGGTTAACTAAAGTGAGAATTTTTTTAAAAATTCAAATACACTTTGTAAAAGAATATCTGCCCTCTCACAATTTTATGTATTTGTTTTTCTTACACACTTGTCTTTTAACTTAGAAATAGCATTTTTTTTGCTCCCTTTATTCTTTTGTTTGTTTTTCCAGAGAGTAATGCTTGTATTTCTTTCTTTAAAAAAAATTTTTTTTAAGAAGAAGCAGCCGCTTGAACCCTCAATAAAGGCTGCTGCTTAAGCATGGCATACTTCACCTATTCCCGTCTGTGCCGTCTGCTGTGATGTCATCACTCTTGTGGCGTGGATTTCCTGCCACTACAGATCTTTTGAAGATTGATGGAATACTGGTGTCTGTTAGAATGCTTCAGACTACAGGTGTAATTAAAGGCTTTTCTTAAATATGTTTTAACCAAAGATGTGGAGCAATCCAAGCCACATATCTTCTACATTAAATTTGTCCATTTTGGTTATTTTCATAATCGGGTATTGCATTTGCCTTCCCTATTCATACCTCAAATTGATTCATACCTCATTTTAATTCAGAGAGGTCAGCTAAGTGACAGATTTTGTTGTGGTTTGAATGCAGTACCAGTGTTCTCTCAGAGCAAAGTAGACCTGGGTCACTGTAGGCATAGGACTTGGATTGCTTCAGATGGTTTGCTGTATCATTTTCCTTCTTTTTCTGGGGACTTGTTTCCATTAAATGACAGTAATTAAAATAGCTTGTAAATGAGGGCATACAAGCATTTGCAACAAATATTCAAATAGAGGCTCACAGCGGCATAAGCTGGACTTTGTCGCCACTAGATGACAAGATGTTATAACTAAGTTAAACCACATCTCTGTATCTCAAGGGACTTAATTCAGCTGTCTGTAGTGAATAAAAGTGGGGAATTTTCCAAAGTTTCTCCGATGGAAATAAGGTATAATTTGTATTTTGCAGACAATTCAGTAAAGTTACTGGCTTTCTTAGTGATGCAGTGTCTGTGGTGCATTTTTTTTACTTAATGTTTTTCTGTTTAAATTTATTCCATTTTATTGTGTTTTTTAAAGGTAGCTTCTCCCACAAGTGCAAGTGAGCTTTCTCAATTTGCAACTCAAAGTACTCAAAAAGAAGGATATTTGTGTTTGTGGGGGAGGATGGATAAGAATTGGATCGTAGTTCTTGGGGTAATCTACGTATTTAGCCAATGCGGGAAGTTCAAAGTTCTTATCAAGTTCAACTTCTTTATCAAAGCGCTTCCATGAAAGTTTTTGATAACTTGCTTAAATACACAGAATTTTCCAGAAGTCATTGTGAAAGGCACTACCATTCAGTAAGTTAAATTATTTTTGAAGTCAAAATGTGTAAAAAGCACTTCCACTCTTATTTCTGCTTTATCAAAATAGTTTTTAACCAAACAAACCTTGAAACTAGGCTTATATCTAAATATTTGAGAAAATTTTAAAATGCATACATTTTTATAAACTATAAGATATATCCATTCCCAAAATTTCTTTATAATTGAAATGTCCTTAGAAAGATCAATGTAAAGACTGATTTAGAAAATGAAAAAGAAAACAAGAAGGCCTGGGCCGGCCAAAGGAAGAACTTGCGTTCGCAGCTGGGGGAAATGTTGCATGTGGCTTGGAAATGGCAGTGCTTTTCTCTTCTTTAGTCTCTTTATTTATGTTCAGCAAACATTTATTAAGCAATTGTTTTGTGTAGTCATGGATTCTAGGATGAGTGAAGAGATATGCCTTGCTTTTAAGAAACATAAACTAATAGGAGACTAAAAGACTAACAGCAAATAAAAAATGTTCCTCGGTGATGGTGGAGCTGCAGTGTTTCAGGACTACAGCCTGGAGCATTTAATGAACAGCAAATGAATTGTGGGATTCTTAATTTTATGGGAAAGCTCATGCCCCGTTGCTACTCAGATAAAAAAAAGGTTGAATTCAAAAACAAATATTAATATCTATCTCTTAAAATGATGTCCAATTAAGATGATCTTTTGCTCTTCCACCATTTCCCCCCATAATACCTAGGATATATTCTAGAAAAAAAGACAACTCATCTTTTACTTAGACCCAGGTCTTCAGAAGGCTTGGTTTCTTTTTTTTTTTCTTTTTTTAAAGATTTTATTTACTTATTTTTAGAGAAAGGGGAAGGAGGAAGAGAGGAAGAGAAACATCAATGTGTGGCTGCCTTTCACATGCCCCCTACCGGGGACCTGGCCCGCAACCCAGGCATGTGCCCTGACAGGGAATCGAACCAGAGACCCTTTGGTTCACAGGCCAGGTTCACTCAATCCACTGAGCCACACCAGCCAGGGTTTGGTTTCTTTTTTATTTTAAAAAAATCAGAATATTCTTCAAGTGATGAGATTTTATTAAGAAAAATTCTGCCTCCTTTCACACTAGGGTCTGGTAGACTTGATGCATGCAAACACTGTTACTGCAGAAGAAATCCATAGCTTAACTTTGAAAGATACAAACTTACCTTCCTTTTGGGCCTAGTTTTATCAAATGAAGAACTGAGCTGCACGCCAGCTTGCGATAATATGTAACTGAGACTGGGTTTTTACAGGAGAGTCTACAGATATTATGAATTAAGTAAAATTATTTATTTATAAAAAATGTTCTCAGAACTTCCGCCAAGTGCGAGGAGGAAACCACCACAGCCATCTTCGGGGCCACGCAGGGCAGAGGCCTGGTGCTCGGACGCTTTATCACCTGCCCGGCAGGGGCAGCCTTTGACTTGTCTTTGGAGGTGGGTAGGCCAGAGGAAATCCCAGACAGATGAGTGCAGGGCTGACTCATGGGCACGGGACCTGGGCAGTTGCACACACTGCGTTCTTAGTTTTGTGCTCTGCTGCCATCTCTTGGTATTCTTAATTTTATCTTTGATCTTGTGTTTTGTAAGTGAAGTCTGATAGGACAGTACAACATGGGTTGGAGCAGAGGAGATCACAGCAGGTGAAAAGCTTTCATTTTAGTACTTTAACCTTTTTCCAGCTTTTTGAAAAAAAACAATTCCATTAACTTGAAGCCCCACAAATGATGACTCTGGTGCTGAGGGCATTCTTCAAGGAGGAAATAATAGGTAAAAAGGCACAGAGATGGGAAAGCAAGAGGCAAACTTGCAAGACTAGAAGAGTTGTTTTGGGTCTGATTATACAGTTCGAAGTTAAGAAGTCTGGTGTTTAAGCAATCAATGAAAGATTTCAAAGAAGATGGAATTGTCAAAATTCAGCAAATGATTAAGTTAATGGTAGGAGTGATGACAGATAAGGAATTGTTAAAGTTTACAATTTTAAGCTTAAATGGGTAGGATCTTGGTAATGGTCAAATTGGAAATGGAGAGGTCACTACTTCTTGAAAAGGGTAATTTAGTTTGCAGCATGCCAGTGTGGCATGGCTAAGTGGAATAGGAGATGTTGTAAATATAGTCTTGAACTCAGGATACCAGCTAACTTTGAGAATAAACTTGGATGTTACCAACAGGGAAGTAATAGGGAAGTCCTTGTCTGTGATGAACTCATCAAGGGTAAGGTGATGGGAGAGCCAATACACAGGTCTAGAAGGGGGTGTTGAACAGGGGTGACTCACAGCAGAGACAGGGCCTGTGAAGGATCAAGAAGGAGCAGGCGGACAGAGAGCCAGAGTGCTGTTATGGCAAAAGGGGGTTTCAAAGGAAAGAAAAGCCATCAATAGTGTGAGGTAGTGTCAAGTGCTTTGCCCTTGGGTGGTATCTGAGAATCATTTCAATAAAATGGTGGGCAAGAGGCTGTCCGGCAGGTGTTGGGAAAGTTCAGGCAATAAGTGTGAACTAAAGTTTTATGATGTTTGTGATTAAAAGGAGAGAGCTGGTGTGAGGAGTCAGCATGATCAAGGATGAAGGGAGAGGTTCTGAAAAGACCAGATGGGACCTGAGCATGCTTATGGGCTGGCGGAGACCAGGGGGCAGAAGGCAGACATGAACCATTCTGTCCAAAGGCTAAAGAATTGCACTTTGTGCCCCCAGGCCCTACTTAGATGTGGTTCTTTTATTTCAGTGATGTCTGAGAGTCTGGATTTAAAAGAGTTACTGAATTTGATAAAGGAAAACTACCCAGAACAGAACATCTGAGTTTTCATTTTTAAACTGAGAAGCCCTTTACAGCTTCCTATGTGTTATCCTTACAGACAGACTTCTAAGCAAGACCCAGTGATGAAAAAGGAAAGCTAAGTTCACTCCCCCACTGCATGTCTCCCTTGAATTCCCACTCTTCCTGTTTTCTGAGAACAAATAACTCCATCACCAAAAATGAGGCTGTTCCTTTAACCTCCCCTCTCCCAGGCAGAGCCTCTTTCCTGGGGTACTTTTGCCTGAGAATTAAAGTTACAGAACCCTGAGAAGAAAGGTTCATAGTTTCTGGCTCTAAAGTGGTTCCTGGTTTTAGAGCCAGCCTTTCCGATCATCACCTCCATCACACCCCCAGTATTGATCAGCTGGGTCTTGAGAAAGAACTTCCAGCCCTAAAGCACCCATTCCTAGCAGCCAACCCTTGCTCTAGGCGTAATAGGGATGATACCTTTGAATCTGGTAAACCGGTGCCAGGACCAGGCTGAAAAGTCAGAAACATGAACTCCCTATGGGGCAATTCCATACTGAATACAAAGTACTTAAGAAATGCTTCACTCAAACGATCCAGTGCCAGAAATGCAGGTTCCCTTGCCCTCCACAAAGAGCCCTGATGCCTGGAAGTTTCCAATGGCTCGGACCACCTGAGGAAGCAGGAGCTGAAGCTGGTGTGTGAATGAGGGTAAGACACTAACTCAGTGAGTACACCTCTGCAGTGGCCTTGACCTACGACATCTTATTTAACCTGCTTGGTAACACTGGGTGCAGTTTTTCCAGAGCTCATCTAGTCTCTTGGTTGACACAGAATGACTTTGTCTCTCACAACCTAAGTAGCATTTGTCAAGTTATTTATTCCAAGCATCGATTTTCTCACTTAGCACTAACTCACAGAGTTGCTCCGAGGCCTAATTAAGACCTTTATAGTCGCTAATCACTGAAAGGATCAGAACCCGACTCCTCTACACGTTACTAAAAATAAACATGGCCCTACTCTGTAAAATCAGCAAAGTTCTGGTTGGGTTATTTTTTTAATTTCTTAACAATATCATGATCTTTCTCAAAGGACAATTTGGTATGCCCCTGCTTTGCTGATGTCCAAACCACATACTCTGCTTATGGAGAAAGCATTGCTTTGCAGTGTGCACCCCATGGCATCCCCCTGGTGGTGCTACACACAGGGTCCGGCAGAAGTAATGCCTGCCTGAGTGTGGTTGGCCCAGTATGTGAATGTCCCACACGAGATGGACAGCAATTAGAACTTGACACCTAAAATGTCATATAGTGGGCTTGAGTGTGATATTGTTATGTTACAGAATTACATGCTTATGATTTGGTAATAAAAAAGAGGCATTAGTTGCGCCAGACCCTGTGTATCAATACAGACTTTTCTAGAAGCAATAATTGTAGGAATAAAATTACCTCTTCAAGTATTTATTTTATAAATATTCCATATGATATGCTGGTTTCTCTTTACAAATAAGAGCCCTGCTGGGAAATGCAAACTTGTTTGGATGTGTAGTGTTTATGATTAAAATATCGGGGAGGTACTAATGTAAAAAGGGATGTTTAAATAAGTTATGGTACACCAACACAGTGGAATACTACACAACAGTCGAAGAACCAAAGCAAAACAAAAATTCCTCTATGTAGTTATACGTAAATTTTTCTGGATATATTGCTAGATTTTAAAAAGCAGCAGTGAAACAGTGTGTATGGTGTGCTATCTTTCAAATAGAAGGACAGGATGCAAAAACAATCAATGTCCCTACATTTGCATTAAGAAACACTGGAAGGACAGGCAAAGAGACCAGCAAAGCCATCAGCAAAGTGATGCAATTTGAGATAAGAGGCAGTTGGAACGGAGGCAAGCCTTGACAGCACATACTTCTTAATGTTGTTTTGATTTTTAAGCTAGATGAATGTGCTGCTTATTTAAGAAGAGAAAGGTTTTAGTTTAGAAAAAAAAAGCCTTGCAAACAAATGTAAATGCCACACAAAGTGGATTTATAGAAAGCTCTCTTCTTACTGACAAGGCCTTTGGAAAATGCCAGTGTGTAGAGCAAACCTCAGGAGTGGATGTTGGTTTAGGATTCTCCAGATGCAGAAGCCCCAGCAATCATCTCCAGCCAAATGACAGGAATGAATGAAACCTTAAGGTGAGGGGTTTGCTTTTCTGTTGACTCCACTAGCCAGGTGGGGGTGGGGAAAGCCTTACTAAAGCAAACAGTTTCTCACAGTTCAATCACAAGTATTCTTTTCTAAGAATATATGGTTTTCCTTGCTCTTTTTTCCAGCCACTTACCTGCCTTTTTTTAACCTGAACTCAGAATTTATTTCATAACACTTCATTTGCTCTACCTAATCAGGAATCTATTTGTCTTACTGACCCATCTGATTTAGGATAGTAAAATCTAGGGTCTTGGATGGATTTTTTCCTGAATTTACAGCTACCCCTCATTGTCATTGCAAGCTGCTCTCTCATGTGACCAAGCCAGCTGTAATACTAAAGCACAGAAAACACATCTTCCTTACCAACTTCTGTGTCCATAATGGTCAATTGAAATAGCACATATAGTATGTCATGTTTTGGTAGTTTCTAATTCACTAGCTAAACTTCCAAGTAAGATGTAAAAGGCTCAAAATAATGGAACTTATTTTATGATTTCCCACCTTCCTGTCCTCTGCATTTACTATCCCAATTTATGTTCTTTGCATGTACAACATTCTGCCATTAAAATATGTTAAAGTATTGGCCAAATCAAAAAACTTATTCTCTACTTTAGAGTTCTACTCTAAGTAGAACTTAGGCTAGACAAAGAATAACATTTTTCATCACCTCTCTCCCTTAATTCTCACTTAGTAATAGTATTTTTTCCTTTGAGTTCTATTAAGGGAGAACTCAGGCCCTAGCTGGTGTGGTTCAGTGAACTGAGCACTGACCAGTGAACTAAAAAGTCAATGGTTTGATTCCCAGTCAGGGCACATGCCTGGGTTGCAGGCCAGGTCCCCAGTTGGGGTGGATGTATCTCTTGCACATGGACGTTTCTCACTTCTAAATAGTTCACCTTCTCCAGAATCCTCTTTAAAGATGCCGACAATGAAATGAGAATATATACTGCAGCACTTGAGAGCTCGCTTTGAGAGGCCCAGCTTTCTTTCTGCCCTTAACAATGCATTTTGTAAAACTTGAGAATAAGAAAGTACTATGAAATAAAGAATCAAGAAATGTGAGTTCAAGATGCATTGAACTTCTGCATTTAGAAAATTATATATGACTAGTTATTCGATAAAGCAGAAGGTAATCAATGCTGATGTTAATTGTGATAATAATTATTTAAATGTCACTCATCGAAATGTATGCAAGGACTATAATGAAGGAAAGAAGCTGAGCACTAAAGTGAGCATTCTGTATAACTTGATTGATGCTGCATAGAATTCCACACTGTGCAGCTCCATAGAGGTCTTGTGACCCGAGAACAGACAGAACCCCTCTACGGTAACAGAGATCAGAACAATACTTGGCCATGGAGTGGGGATTGACTGGAAGCAGCACAAAGAGACTTTCTGGGCTGATGGAAATCACTCTGTATCTTAAATAGGGTGCTTTGTCAAAATTTATCTCATTGTACATTTAAGATCTGTGCTCTTCACTCTGTAAAAGTTACCTCAATTAAAAAATAATTACATGAAGAGAAATCTGAAATTCATAATATCATATAAGAAAGTATAGAATATATAATTAATATTGTATGTGGAATATGGATATATGTCTTATATAATAACATTACATAAGACAAAGTGATAGGAACCAGCACTCTGGTGTGCTTCCTGTTGAGGTCTAGTAGGACCCGCTCCAGTGCAGATAACCCTCATGCTGCCATTGAGCCTCAATTCAAATTAAGATAAACGGCTCAAAATTATTCATTCTTTTAAATTTCTGGAACACATTCCCCCACAATATGCATTGACAAACACTCACAATATTCATAGACAAAGAGGGGTAAACTTCTGTTCAATTCTGACCAAACAATCACAAATGCTAACGTGGTAGAGGTCAATGAACATCATTACACTGAGACTGATGATGCAATGAATAATGCGCGTCAAATAAATTGACTACTTCAAGGAGGAAGGCGTTGTGTATTCCAGAATATTAAAAGACTTGACTATTTGGTTATCAAGGGTCTTCTACCACATTCTTATCAGTCTTGCTCCATACAGTGTTAAACCTCAGAAAGCAAAGAGAATAAGGAAGCTAGGCTGTTGATCTTCTGTTTCTACACTGAACCAGAGACCGCATTTGTTTTTCCCCTGGGAAACTATCTGAAGCTGCAATATGTATAGAACCAAAACTGATAGTAACATGCAACCAGTATAATGATACCACTTTCCTATAAAAGTGGTCATCCATCTACCCACCCCCTGAAGGTTAAATATAGGACAACACAAATGAAAATAAAACCCTCGTGAATTTGGAGGTGCACTTAGTGAAATTAAGTGCAAAACCTATCTGCTTAAGTATTCTGAAGCTACCAGTGAGAAAACATTGCATTCTCCTCTTAATTATCAAGAGAAAAAATCCTGAAACATTTAAACATAATGTATTTTGCATAAAATATTAGGTACTATTTACTTTTATGCGTTTAACCGAATACATTTATATAACTGATTAACATTCCACATTTATACACACACATACACATGTATAAAATATACATTTTATATATATATATATATATATATATATATATATATATATATGTCATGAACATGAATCAGATTAATACAATGAAGGTAGAAAAGAAGACTGGATTTTGTCCAGAATATAAGCTCTATAAGAGCAAAACATTTTCACCTCAATTACGAGATCATGGCTTCTGTTCTGTTTTTCCTGGATAACGTCAAAGAGTGAATCTTGTATTACCTCCCAGTGTTCCTCCACACTGAAGAGGAGCATGCAAGGATGTACATGTGCAAAATAAAAAGGTGAGCAAGCAAGAGTCGCACAGAAATGCAAACCACCAATATTCATTTTATTATAAACTATCATATAGATTAAAATAGTCTCCAGTCTTGGCCCTGTGCTGTTTTAATTATTCAATAAGTAATATCTTAAGTCAGTGATTTTCAACCAGTGTGCCATAGCGAGAGAATGCCATATGCAGTGAGAATTTTTAAAACATGCAATAACTGACTATTTAGTTAGGGGCACTGACCTCTTTTCCCTTAAATTGTTGAATTAAAAGAATGGCAACAGCCAACACAATAATAGAGCCAGGTGTGAAAGCTCTGTCTTGAACCATAAAGACATAGGTCATATAACAGAGTTGTATCTTATTGGTCATGTTGCATAAAAAGTTTGCATGGGTTGGTTAATTCTTGGTACCAGAAATACTTAGATACAAATACAGGCACCTTGTTTTTTAAAAAAGTCACTTTGCAGCAAAAAGGGTAGGTAATTGCTATTATTTTTTGTAAATCAATCAAAATTATACCTATTTTTGTCAGATTGGCAAAATATATAATGTATATTTTTGTGTGCTGCAGAATTGTAGTAATTAGTTTATGTGTACCATGACATAAAGAAGGTTGAAAATCACTGTCTTAAGACCTTAAGAATACAGTACAATTTTTTATGTATTAAGAAATGTGTTAAATTTCCTGGCTTGTGTGGCTCAGTGGACTGAGCTCTGGCCTGTGAACCAAAGGGTCACCAGTTCGATTCCCAGTCAGGGCTGCGGGCCAGGTCCCCAACAAGGAGCCCATGAGAGGCAACTGCACACTGATGTTTCTCTCCCTTTCTCCCCACCTTCCCCCTCAAAAAATAAATAAATAAAATATTTTTAAAAATGAAATAAAATAATAAAAAATTTAACTTGAAAAAAAAGAAATGTGCTAAATCTTTATGGTCTCATTTACAGTGGTTTGGACATTGGTAAAGGGGCAGCGTGATATTATAAAAAGATTATAGACTTCAAAGTAAACAAATCCATGTTTTAATGACCCCTTTGTCAACTACGGCTGTGCAGAAGACTGTTTAACTTCTCTGGGTTGGTTTCCTTACTTGTAAATGGAAATAATACTATCTACATTTACAGATGTTGTATGGATTTGAAAAACTGTGTATATGTATATATGTAACTATATAGTTTTATAGATGGTTGTGTGTGTATATATAGTATGTCTATGTATGTGTACCTGTATATGTATATCAATCAGGCATTCATTACTTACTTGACTAGTTTAGTGCACTATATAACATAAATTCACATCATCTTAGTGAAGAATAAATATACCTCCAACAATGACTGAAGAGTTTCCAGGAAGCAACTGGGTATGGTAAATGAATGCTTTCCTTACCTGGAACCAACCACTAGAAGTAATGAACTAAATATTAAATCATTCCTACATGTGAATTAATGATGCAGTTTTTGAATTAGAATGTTTGCAGAAATACTGGAAAATAAAACTACTATGAAGAATTATTGTCAGAAGAGAGTCCTCCATAAATCCCTCACATTAGTATACATCTTGTCGGGATTGTCAGGAATCCTCTTATCTAGGCCATTTCTCAGGGTTGCATTTGCAGCAAGTATGTCTGAGAGATGGGGCAGTATCTTCCTTTGAGACAAAAAGTTAGCTTCTTTTCTACTTGTGACTCCTCAAGCTCAGTGTCCTCAGCTACTGCCCAAATCCACAGGCTCCGCCTGGGTGCTCTGTCCTCACTCCCAGCACAACACTGCCACACGAACGCGGACAAAGGGGGCCCATGCAAATGTGTCAATGCTCGTGCCACTGCCGCGCGAGCTGTGCAGTCCTTTGTCTCTGAGCAGATCTTCTTCCAGCACGCAGGAGATAGTAAGAGACTGACTTGTTAGCCTGCACGTTTTGGCAAGGAACATGACTTTATAAAAGAGGAAAGACAAAGGCTCCACAATTTGTCTTCAATGATGTGAAGAGTCTCCCTGGAATTCAGTAACTAGTGTTCTTGCCCAAGTGGCAGCTAGGGGAGAGAGTAACGGTCACCCACAGTAGTACCTATTGATGAGGCTCATAAGGCTCAGCGATGAGAAGCAGGACTGAACCTAGCTACAATTGAGGCCCTGGTCGGGTAGCTCAGTTGGTTAGAGCATCATCCAGATATGCCAGCGTTGAAGGTTTGATCCCTGGTCAGGCACGTACAAGAAGCAACCAATGAATACATAAATAAGTGGAGCAACAAATTAATGTCTCTCTCTCTCTCTCTCTCTAAAATCAATAAATAAAAATAAATAAACAATAAATAGTAAGGAACGAGCTACAAATGCGATGTCCCTCTCCTTCAGATGGTGGAGAAAAGGTGTGACCCTGACAACGGGGCTTGAGCACACAGCAGGGCCCCAGGTGAAAGACCCCGTGGTTGTGGTTGGGGACTTGAGTAGCATCCAAAGCTCAAATAAATGACGGCCCCAAATGGGACTTTGCTCATAGATACAGACCTTTGGGCTAACTAGAAACATCAAAAGTTTATTTGGTTGACCCATGAGCAGGCAATCCCTCAAAAGTAAAATGAACGCAAAGCTTGCCAGACTGCAAGCGGGCGATGCTCATAAACCTGGCCTGTGCCGTAGCTGGATGCAGCCAGCATCAGAGTGGAAGCACTGAATGCTAAATGGCTGAGAAACTGCAGGACAAAGTACAGAGGCATGCACAGGAGCAGAAAGAAAAGGCCCTTGGACTCAGGCCCTTTTCAGGTGCTGCAGGCACATAGGGGATGAGGACAAAGTTCTGAGATGTTCTAAATTAAATTACTGAGGTCAGACAGTGAAAGACAGAACAGCCTTTTTATAGCTGTGGCCCAGCTGACAAAAGACTCTCACTCCTGTGTGTCTGTTGGAACTTCGGATTAACTTCTAGGAAGAAAGAGAGAATGGTACCAGCCAGCCATCCCCAGGAGCTTCCACATCTTGTTTACACGTGAACTGACCAATCTGCTGCCCACAGCCAAGCCACAGGAGCAGACATATCTTCCTTGTTGACTCAGCGCCCATCCCAGAGCTGGCCCTGCTTCAGCTTCTCCCACTGCCTTTGTCTATAGCTAATGTAAATTCTTTCAGAACAGGTCCCATCCTTCCCCTCTATACTTGATGTATAAAAACACTCAGTATTTCCAAGATGGCAACATGTGGCCTTTTCCACCTAGTCAGGCTGCTGGAGGTTTGGACTTCATGCCCCAAAGCTGGTCTTTTTTATTGCTAGCAATGGCCCAATAAACCCTGTATTACGGAAAAACTTCTGGCCATGAGTATGTTTTTGTTTGTTTGTTTGTTTGTTATTTAACACAAGTAAGGGCCTGTCACTGCAATGAGCTGAGCTGAAAGCCATGATCCTGGCCTTAGACAATACTTCTAAGGCCCAGGCATGTTGTGTTTTTACTGACTCTCGGTCTGTAGCCAATGGCCTAGACATTTGGTCTAGAACTTGGGAGACGATAGACCAACAGAGTGGAGACAGCCCTCTTTGGGGCAATAAACTGAAAACGAATTGCAGCTGTCAATCAGATAATCTGGGTCACTCAGGTCAATTGACGCCTTTGTGAGGATCCATCCTTTAATGAAAATAACTGGAATCAAGCTGCTGCGTAGGCCGCCACTAGCCATGGCTCCATCACCGTATCTCACACAGCAGCGTGGGCTAGCACAAATTAAAGAACGAAATGTTTCTGGTGCAGGTGCCGCCACTGCAGGCCAGACTTCCAGCTGTGGCCCAAATTGGCCTCTTTGTTTTTCACTGAAGGAAATCTCTACACTTCATCAGGCACTGCCCTTGCCTGTTCCTGGGGAAGTGACTACATTAGACCTCTGACCCACTCTTGACTACATTTGATGCTTTACCACTATTGCAACATTTTGAGGTTATGATGTTACTGTTCCAGGCTGCCTATCTGACTTTCGTAACGCTACTGCAGCTCTTGAAATCCAACTATGTTATGTGCTTTCAGCTTTCTAGACTATCCAGAGTCTGAAATATATGCCTTTTCTCTCCATGGTCACTCAACAATGGACCACAGATTAAGGTATTTAATGGATATTCCATGAACGGAACGATTCACAGGCACGTGATCTTGTGAACACTTTTCAAACATTAACTGGGAAAGATTTCTGACTCCACCACCTTTTCTGCTCCATACATGTTAGAAATGCAGTCTGCTCACTGAATGTAGCTGCCTACAGGAAGGTCTCGTCTTCTTTTGGCTGACTCTTGGGCAATGATCAGAAAAAGGTAAAAGGTTACATATACCTATTTTGGAAATTTAGGATTTCACCCCGATCATTACTGGGTATGACACTTTTTTTTCCCAACAGAAACTATAAACAGGCCTAACTGGTCCATATCCCAGGTGCCAGCCTAGCCCAAATAGGGCTTCATCTGTTTTGTTCACTATGGTGCACTATGTTAGACTGGTACCTGGCATAGAATCAACTCTCTACAAATATTTATTGGTTTAGCCCTGGCTGGTGTGGCTCAGTGGATTGAGCATCAGCTTGCAAACCAAAGGGTCACCAGTTCAATTCCCAGTAAGGGCACATGCCTGGGTCGCAGGCCAGGTCCCCCCGAGTCAGGGGTGTTCGAGAGGCAATTAATCAAATGTTTCTCTTGCACATTGATGTTTCTGTCCCTCTCTTTCTCCCTCCCTTCCCCCTCTCTAAAAATAAATAAATAAATAAAATTTTTAAAAAACATTTATTGATTTAGAGATTGAGTGATATGAGTAATATAAAATATTCCACAACTTTTGAGTTCTTTAATTGGTCAAAAACGCTTAATATGTTGATACATTCAGGTCTAGTTTATTCATTTTAACTCCTATTACTATTGTTTGTAAAAATAAACAAAATGTTTTATTTCCTCTACCAATGGACAATTAGTTTGTATGTATCAACATGGAAAAATCTTAAAAATAACTTTTAGAGAAAAAGCAAATTTCTGGTTATCTGCATATGTAGAAACAGATTTTCAAAATGCACATGAGAAATATATAATAACCTAGATAGTGGTTAATTTTGGGAAGACAGGAGGGAAAATTGTGTTAGAAAATGGAGGGATAGCTAATTTATTTTTTTTTAAAACAAGAGAGATTAAGCAAAAAAATTAAATCTTTTAAATGTGGATGGTGGTTGTAAGGACTTCTTTTATTTTGTTTGCATTTTTCTATGTACTTGAGTATTTTATACTCAAAAATAAAATATAATATATTATTATCATATTTTAAGTATAAATACTTTAAATATTTAAATAAATTTAAATAAAATATAAGTGTCATCATATTTTCAATATAAATATTTTTATTAACATAATCATTTTATTTTCATTTAAATATATTATATTATTACTTAAAATAATATTTTTATTTTAATATTTAAAATATGTCTATCTTCAATATTATTGTATTTATCATTTTTTTAAATGATAATATTTCTGGCTTTAACAATCTCCTTGAAACATAAGAACTAAGCTCAAACAAAGAAAAGTAAGCTACCCTGGCTGGTGTGGCTCAATGGATTGAGTATCAGCCTTTGAACCAAAAGGTCACTAGTTCAATTCCCAGTCAGGGCACATGCCTGGGTTGTGGGCCAGGTTCCCAGTAGGGGGCATGCAAGAGGCAACCACACATTGATGTTTCTCTCCTTCTTTTTCTCCCTCCTTTCCCCTCTCTCTAAAAATAAATAAGTAAAATATTTTAAAAAGAAAAATAAACCAACATAATATTTTTATTTATGCTCAAACTAAATGATTTCTAATACCATACTGCTGACTTTTATATGCATAGAAATAAAGTTGACTGTTTAATGAGAAATAATATTTTTCCATTTTATTTGTAGTCCTACAATCTTGTTAGTATCATTACTAACATCTCCATTATTTGAGAAACTAATAATGTCCCATTTCTAGTTAACTCTGCAGAATTTCCATATAAACTTACCATAATTATACACAGGTACTTAGGGTTACACAGTTTGGGAAGGATAGTCCCTTCTGTCACAATAATGATTAACTCCAGAGGAACATGTTCCTCCTTACCGAGACGTTACTTATAATCCAAACCATTGAGATGTCAGGGGTTGTATTCTACTTGCAAATCTAGTCTCCAGTATCATTGCCTCTTATTTTATGCAGATCCCTGGAAGAATTGTCTGAGAGAATTCTAGCTAATTTAATAATGTAAATCTGCTATAGTAGCAAGAACCCATATCTACAAGCAGGAAAAAAAAACAAAAACAGAGTTCTTTAAGTTAGCTAAAAAAATTTTTAGTCAAAGCAAGCTAGAATTTTCAATAATCTTACATTGAAAAACCAGGTACCATCTAGATAACATACTTTTGTACACTGGTACTATAAATAAATGTGAAGGCTAAATAAGAAGCAATTACCTGTTGTCATGTATTTATTTGCATTGTCTTCCTGCTGATCAGTATCCTCTAATGGTGAACTTCTAGGATTTTTGAAGAGTAGGCAGCTGAGTTTCTTATTGTCCCATTACAAAATATATATATTCAGGAAATAGCACCAACATAATGGGAAGTTCAATGCAACTTTCAGACACTTCTCAAATAACTGAGTATGTAACTCTATTCAGACTCTGGCCGTGTGTTTTTTCTTTATTGACGAAGATGACTGAGGAAGAGTGGGTTGATCTTCTCAGCCATTCGTGACTTGACGGGCATGACAGAGACACCTGTGATGCTCTTTGTTTTTCCCTCACTAAACAATAGTTACTAAATCCTGAGTGCAGAACATCAGTGTTTTAGGTGCTTTAAAAAATGACTTTCCTAAAGTATAGCCTCTGTTCTCAAGGCATTTTGAAACTAAGAGGTCGTGAAGAGTTAGAAATATCTGTTGCTGCAGCAAGGAGCCAAGCCAGCCAGGCCCTACTGGACTGGAATCCACCCAAACATCTTGGCTGATTCTCTCCCATCCTCTGCCCACTGAACCGAGTGCTCTGTAGGATGGCAGTAGTGGTCACACATGGGTTATGTCATAAGCAATATCATCAAAGCATATCTCTAGGTAAAGATAACATACATCCTACAAAGTTAAGCAAGAAAGGAAACATGATGATTACAAAAATCAAGGGTTTTTAGTGGGCAAAATGATTACAAGTTATTTTCTTTTACTTTGATTGAATGAGTAACATTTTTTCCAAAAACAAAGGCAGCAGATTAAGGAAAACTTACCTGCTGTGTATTAATGACCATATTGTTTCCTGTGTTTAGATTTTATATTTATATACCTCTCCTAACTGGTCATTTCCAGTTTTTTTTCAATTCAGCATTCTGTAATTGAATTTTAAGCTGCAATGATAACGATTTAGGGAGCTGAGAAACACTGCATTTCTGAGGTGACATGGTTTTCCCAGTGTGTTGATCTTACATAGAAGTTATTTTAACCCAGTTCACGATGCAAACCCCTTGGGCACACCTGCTGTAGCTCCTCCCATTCAGATCGGGGGACCACAGGAGCTCCTTTTCTTCTCCAGAAATGGCGAAAGGAGGAGGGGCAGGCTGGATGCGGTGACACTCTTCTATGTTGGTGTGACATAGAGTCCCCAGACTTTGTATTTCTGGAAGCTCCGTGACAATGTGGAATGTTAGCCTGTGTTTTTCTCTGCCTGTATTTCTGAGGTCTGCGTGTGTGTGCACACGTGCATCGCTAACCTTGCAGCTGCTTCTCTTCCTTGTTTAAGAAAACTGCGTTCTATGTAAAGACACCATCAGGACCACGGAGTAACTGCGGTTACATCTTCTGACCAGGAGAGAAGACTCAGTAATGAGCCGGAACACAGGCTTAAGGTATTAAAAATGTTCCAGGCAAGAGCCTGGTGTAACTAGCTCCAAGGTAAAACTCAAAACTGAGACAGTATTTTTTTTTAATGTTGGAAACCAATTGGTGACATCCATACATAATGTGTAATCATAGCATTAGTTCTGAAAAGGAATAATAAGCATAGTTCTACTAAGGCCACAATATGTCTTTCAGTAAAAATCACTAAACCTCCCTCTCCTTCAAGTTTTTAATAGGCAATGAAAGCTCCATGGGAAAGCTTGGCCAAAACACCTGTCCCAAATGCTTGTGAAGGGCCAAACACAAATCACTTGGTGGCCATGATGTCCTGATGCTGGGGACACCCGGCACTTTCTCTTGGAGATTCCTACCCAGACCTGCTCTCTACAGGACATGCACGTGTTTCGAGTCATTCTTACTTGACTTCGGGGATACAAACCTATATATACATCTGTGTCCATTTCACCTAATCTCTACCCTCTATTGTTCCAAGAAACAAATTCGTACCACATTAATAATAATAATTACTATAACAGTAACAGCTGACACTATCCACACATTTCCTCTATGCCAGACACTAAGTGCTTTCTATGTATTAACTCACTGAATTCTCACAACAACCTTATGAGGTGGGCGCAATATTAAACCTTTTTTACAGGTGAGAAAAATTGAGGCACAGAGCAATTAAGTAACGTGCCACAAAGTCACCCAGCTGGCAAATCAGGAAGCCAAAGCTTGATTGAGATGGTCTGAGCCTATGATCCTTAAACCATAAATGCTGAGAGTTGCTGTGCTGGCCCTTTCTAAGGTGCCTGCCTCTCCCCTCACCAGTGTAATGAGGTTCATGCTAAAGGTAAGGAATGTAGGTATTCTATTTGATAGGGTGAAGCTTTACAAGCCAGCGGCATTAAATGAAATTGTCCGACATCCCCTCATGAGCTAGACGGGAACTCATGCTGCCAGGAACTAGCTAGTTTCAAGAACTCTTTCTGAAGTTTATTTAAAAATTGAATCTAGGAGATATAAAATGTTACAGAGAATGTTAGCTCTTTTCAAAGAGTTAAGTCCCAGAACCCATAGAACTATAATAAAAGAGAAAAGAAAAATATGTAAGATGTTCCGCAGGATCTGAAAGGGGAAACCCATATGGCAAATGTACTTACTCAAGGCGACTGTTTAGGCAAGGCTGTGTCAGCTTCAGTCTTTGTGACAAGGCTTGGACAAATAGTAAAAGTAGTTAAAGTGTCAAATATGGTGCACAATGAAAATCAAAAAAGGGGGAAATGTGAGAGTCAATGTTTGGACAATTGATCTTAAAAAAATATGGGTACAATATGGCAGAAGGTGAAAGAAGGTGGCCTCCCCTACAAATGCAATATGCTCAATGAAAGAATGTTTTATCTGGGCATGTCAACAGTCAGCCTAATCTGAAAACCCAGCCATCAAGTGCCAGATGAGGAGAGCAAAAATGCCAAGAAACATAGCAAGAGGTAAAGAGAGCCAATAAAAATAAATCCCATCTTGTGGCAGTTTTATAAAAAGGATTTACATAGAAATCAAGGATTAATAATGAAAGCTTACAAATTACTGTAGAAAATGATGATTAGTGATAATAATTGTTCGAGAAAACATGTGTGTCACCTGCCTCTGAATGGTAATTTATGTTAGACTAATGAATAATTCAGGTCTCTAAGCTGAGGACACATCTTGCTGTTGTTACTAGCCAGTTTCCTAGCCAGGCCAAGGGCAGAAAGCTGGAACTGAATAAAACTCCCCAGAATGACCTGTTCCTGGCAAGTAAGTCCTTCACTGCCACTGACTGGCCGTGCTAACTGGGGCCCCAACCTCTCTAGCCATTTTTCTCTCTCTCCACAACCACTTATTCGCTAGTTTATCTTGCTTGCCTTCAAAGTTTGAATAAAACAAACAGCGTATAATCCCAAGCCCCCCAAAACTTAAAAGGCTTAGTGTAAAGTGTGTAACACTCTGAAAGAAAGGATGCAAAGGAGTAATCTGCATTGGCAAATTGGAGAGAGAAACTGTCTGAATATTGACCAAGGTGCCCAGAAAGATGTTTCACTCTGATTCTCTGCAAACGCATATTCTGGAAAATAAAATGCATCGGTAGTGCTGTTATAGATGCTATTTTAAGGTCGACAAGGGCATCAATGAAACAAAGAAGTTACAATCACTAATCTTTCCAAATGGGAGGTGTCATGATATCACCCTCAGAGGCAAAAAGTTATTATCTAAAAAAAAGGGACTAGGTCAGCTATAGACTGAATGTTTGTGTCTGCACTGCATTGCTCTAACCTGTCAGGAAAGGAACCATGTCAACTGTTTTTGTATGCACTGCACTACCCATTGAGTAGCCACTCTATGGAGATTTGTTGAATTAATGACCGGGAAGAGAAATGACAACCTTTCTCTTTGTGGGACGAAGTCACACCTGTCAAGACTATAGATTATATTTTTAAAAGTATGGCCCTGGCTGGGGTGGCTCAGTGGATTGAGTGCCAGCCTGCAAAACAAAAGGTCACCGGTTCGATTCACAGTCAGGGCACATGCCTGGGTTGCAGGCCAGGTCCCCAGCTGGGGACAAATGAGAGGCAACCACACATTGATGTTTCTCTCCGTCTCTTTCTCCCTCCCTTCCCCTCTCTCTAAGAACAAATAAAATCTTTTAAAATATATTAATGTGGCAGGAAAAGACTGTTGAGATAGTAGGTTTGGCCTGGGAATGCTTCCTGAACATGCAAAGGGAAGGGTGCAGTCATGTTAATTTCTGTGGGAAGTATTCCAGGCATAGGGAACAGCAACTGTAAAAGCTCTGAGGACAGAAAGGTGAATGTGGTTTTAACATGGGAGGAGAATAGTCTTTCTAATAATAAGCCCAATAGTTTTAAAATTAATGCCTAAGAGTTAGAAACTGGTTTTCCAAACTGTCTAGATACTAATTCTGTCTTTGCCATTTTTGTACTCATCAGACTTCTGTTCCTGAGAGGTATGTTCTTCCTCTAATGGGCTTTCTCCATATTGCACTGATAAGTTGAATCATGAAGACAGGACAGTCTTATAAAAGTGAGCCTATGGCCCTGGCTGGTGTGGCTCAGTGGATTGAGCACCAGCCTGCGAACCAAAGGGTCGCTGGTTCGATTCCCAGTCAGGGCACATGCTTGGGTTGCAGGCCAGGTCCCCAGTAGGGGGCACATGAGAGGCAACCACACATTGATGTTTCTCTCCCTCTCATTCTCCTTCCCTTCCCCTCTGTCTAAAAATAAATAAATAAAATCTTTAAAAAAAAAAAGTGAGCCTATGTGTTATGACTATGTGTCCATCACTTAAAGTTCGACAGTGAAAGCAAGCGTATTCTCTACAAACACATTCATTAGCATGGACACCTGAACCAGGAAGCTGGAAGGGACTGTGGCCTGGGATTTACACATGAACACATTTGCAATCATGAACACATTATCTGGATTCATTTTATCACGTGATCTAGTCAGTGCCTTGGAAGGCAGAGAGCAGGAAAACTAGAAGGAGAGTTAAGTTTAGTTGATGAAGAAGCAAAGCAGGAAAAGATCAAGACATGATAAGTCATAAAGACAGTTATTTTATGCTCAAAATATCAGCCATCCTTACATAGTGGTTCTACTGTAGTTTTACATGAAAGCAGTTTTACAACCTTTTCTTGTTGCAATAGCATATTAGCACGAGGCTACAAGGCAAACTAACATTTTTGTTCGTAAGGCCATGATAAATTGCATTTTCCTTGTGTATGTGTGTGTGTGTGTGTGTGTGTGTATTCTGATTGTGTCCACTACTGATTATGCCTCACGTGATTGTGTTTTCCTTAAATAAAGCAGTTGCAGCACACATCACAATGGTACCTTTAAGATGTCAATTTTTGCCCTGGCTGGTGTGGCTCAGTGGACTGAGCACCAGTCTGTGAACCAAAGGTTCACCAGTTCAATTCCCAATCAGGGCACACACCCAGGTTGCAGGACAGGTCCCCAGTAGGGAGTACATGAGTGGCAACCACACATTGATGTTTCTCTCCCTCTCTTTCTCCCTCTCCTCTCCTCTGTCTAAAAATAAATAAATAAAATCTTTTTTTTTTAAATGTCAATTTTTAATTTTTGGTACCTATTTTAATTTAATGTTAACCCAGTGGTAAATCTATTGTAACTCTGAAGCAACATCTTTAAAAATAGCTACCATAAAAGACCTTTCTTGGGATTGCACATATTGTCCTAAATATCTGCCACAGTCTGAAATGACATTCAAATCAGCATATCAAAAGGTATTTCTGTGTTTTTCAAAAATACCATTGAAAGAAAAAATAAACTATTGAGGCTCGTTTCCTTGTCTGTCTCAGAAATTGGTTCCAAGGACAAAATAC
>VMDR010007354.1:0-40994 GCA_007922815.1 Macrotus californicus | reverse complement strand
AAAGAAAGAAAGAAAGAAAGGCAATTAGGGAACAGGAAAGAGCTATTAGAAATTTACAGTAAGGGAGAAAAAACGAAACAATTCAATAAAAGTTTAGGTGATAAAGATAATAAAACTGATTACAAAACATAACAAAAAGGCAGAGATGGAAAATATGAAAGAAGACACTAGAGCTTTAGGTAACCATTCGGAAAATCCAATATATAACTAACTGGAGAAAAAGAAGGAGAGGAAGAAATTGTCAAAGAACTGATTTAAAAATATTTCCTGGAACTAGACTGTATCTCCTACTTCAAGGCTTATATAAATTTTTAGAACCTCAGGGATATTGTTCTGAAATATCTTTTTATATCCTAAGAGATTCCAAAGAGGAAAAAATAATACTATATGCAAAAGGCAGGTCACCAGAATGGTTTTAATTTCCCAAGAACATAACTGGAACTAGCAAACAACAAGACAATGAGGCTTTAACATCTTAAATGAATATTATTTTCATTTTCAAAATTATTTTCAGAATTCAGCCATGACTTTTTTTATTTAGACAAACTAGAAATCATGTGTGGATAAAATAAAAAATATTTTCTAACATGAAAGGCTCAAAAAAGTACTTTTCATGTATCCTTCCTTAAAAAGCTCCTGGAGGGAATGCTCCAGAAAAATTAGGGAGTGATCCAAGAAAGAAGACAAAGGGTTGAGAAGTGGTAGATCCAACCAGGTCAAGGGCAGAGGAAGACCCTGAAGGACAGCTGTGCACAGGCCTACCAACTAATCAGTACAAGTGATCATAATTGGAAAGAATTCCTTACAATGGGATAAAGAGGGGGAAATGATAAAATAAATGAGATGATGGAGATTTTATTTTAAAAAACTAATGATAGGTAAATGATAGATCTGACTGATTTTTTTTAAAAATATATGTAGAAAAATATGCCAGCAAAATAACGAGGCAATTTTTCTAAGGAAAAGCAAAAACTGTTCAAGAGAGGAAATAAGATTACAGTAAACTCTGATCACTTATTTAAGTAAAAATAAATAAGTGACTTAAAAAATGATTGCTAGGACGACATGAGACGATGGGGTTAATATGAGTATTGCATTGTAAAAATTTTGTTTAGAAGTTAGGATAAAAAACATTTTTAAGTTGATGAATGACTGAAAAGATCACCAGGTCCTATAGCTGAGATCTGGGTTCTGTGCCTCCACCCCCCATCCCGCCCCCCACTAATCAGCTTGAGTGGCTGTCAGCAAGGCTCTGGGTGCCAGACCTGACCCCATCGCAGAGTCACCTTGGACAATGACCTCTCTTCTCTGTCCCTCAGACTCTGCGTCTGTAAAAGGGGCATCACCCTACAGGGAGTCACCATAGGGCCTTCTAGGTGCTCAGTAGATATCCCTGACCATAACCACGGGGGCTGGAGGAAATCAGGTCCAAACATGCAAGATAGGGTCAGGTTTCAGAAAGCTGGTGTGCCAGGCAAGACAGAAGTCAGTTTTTTGCTGATTATGTCACCTGTAACTGTCCTTCTCCTTTCCCTTCTGGGGGCTTCACTGTGACAGTGACCATGCCCAAGGACCCTCCACTACGTGGCCAGGGGAGGGCCTGATGGCAAGGCGTTTCCATGGATTGAACGTACTTAAACCCATCGCACCAGCTGTCCAAACCCCAGAACCGCCTGAACGCGGAGGGAGTGTTCCCCCCACCCCCTTTGTTTGCATAACCAGCATTTGCTTAATGTGGGCAGCATGATTTTTCTCTCTGAAAGTTCAGTCTGTGGTTTCCGTGCCCCGGAGGCCTCTGGAATCCCATTCTGCTCAGAGAAAGTGCTCTTTTCAAACTGTCAGGAGGGGGAAAATGACAAGGCGTTAATGAAGTCAGGTCATCATTTTTTCATGGCGCATGAGGCCACAGGCAGCTCGGCTGGGGAGGGAACATGGAGATGATTTCTTTCACCTCCAGCTCCTCCCTGACCTCTCCACTACATCCTGTCCCCTGCGCTGCTCCCGAGCTGCGACACACAAACGAGCTCAAGGCGGCAGGGTTCCCTGAGGTCATTGGCTGGGCCACTAAAGAGGGCACCGGGGTCTGACGCCATTAACCACCCAGACGCCACCCAGACACGCACTTGCGGACTCCTGGCTCAGCTGGGAGCTCCCTGTCCTCCTTGCCACAGGGAATGAATCTGTTCGTTTTCTCCCCGTGGTTCAGCTAATATATTAATTAACAGGGTTTAAATCATTGCGACTCCTAGGCATCAGATTTTTGCTGGTTTTCCCATAAATTAGCCACCAAATTTAGCCAGAACTGCTTCCTATTTAGAATAAAGACTATGCATCCATTTGGAAAAAACTGTATTTCAAGGTCTAGTTAATATCAGATTCCCTGAACTCCTCCCATAGTCCTGTATAATTCAAAAGCCTCAGTGAAAATAGACACTCATCTGCTGATAGGAATTCTCATCCCTGAAAGAGAAAAAATAGCTCCTTTCCCGCAAAGGATTGTTTTAGATACAGCTGTGAACATCTTTGGAAAATCTGCCACTTGCATGGCATGGGATGGGGGTGGGGAGGGGTTGAAAATGCACAGGCTGAGGCTACAAGCCCAGTCTTCCTAGGGGAACCCTATGGATTTCTGGTTGGTGGTCTAGGCCAGTAGCTCATTCATTCACTCGTTCATTCATCTACTTAAACTTCAGCAGGCATCAGAATCGCTGGAGGGCTTGTTAAAACAGATTGCTAGGTCCCTGCGCCAATGTTTCTGATTCAGTAGGTGTGAGGTGGGGCCCAATAAGTTATATTTGCCACAGATTCCCAAGTGATGTTGATGCTGCTGGTCTGGGGTGGGGGGCACACTTTGAGAATCAGTGCCCTGGACTTTCCTGAACAGTCACACCCAGGAGTTTGTTTTGAGGGGACTCTGCGGCCAGCCCACCCCCTCCCCAACCTTCCTCCTGCCCACTCCATGGCAGCAGCCTTCTGTGAGCTAGTGCTGAGCTCAGCTGGGAACCCATACAGAACCTCAGCTCCAGCCCCTCCCTGGCAGGCTGGGCTTGGCCCAGTGTTAGGGGAGTCTGGTGGCCTGACATGAGCCCTGGGCATCTGCCTGCCCAGTGAGTCACAGCTCTCCCAGCCCCTGCAGAGTGAGATCAGCCCAAGCAGCTAAATTCGTCCTTGCTCTACGGTCCCAGCACTGCAGTTCCCTTGCTGCCAGAGTCCTGTCCACAATCCTTTTACTCAGATCTTGAACCCATGGTCTTGCCTCCTTCCTCCCTCAGGCAGGGGCTAGACAATGGCCCCTCTGGATGAAAAGCACTGTGCCTGTCTAACTTGAGGGGCTTGAGGGGCTGTAGTCACATACACACTCACCCCTTCCCAGAGTGGGCTTTCCCAGGGAACAACAGCTTTAACACTGGTTCAGTCATAACAGAGATGCCCAGTGAGATTTTGATGCTTCTAACCCTTTTGAGAGGCCACAAAGTCCAGATCAGCAGCACCTCTCCCTGCTGGCTATGCCCTGCCTAGCACCCCAACTACCTCTGCTTCCTCTTGGCTGAGCTCCCGCCACGTCTACCCCAGACCCTAACTCCCACATACCTCTCCCCACTCCCCTCACAACATCTTGGTTAGGACACCTGTAACTGTTCCTCCTTCTTCCCTTCTGGGGACTTCTTTAGTGACAGTGACCACGCCCATGGATCCTCCACTAAGTAGCCTCAGTCGTGACTCCATGTAATCTTAGCCCAGCCTCACAGAGACCGCCCAGTTTCCTTGCCACCTGTCGTGGCCAATGCTGAGCAGTAGCTACAAAGCACACAGACTTGTGGCGAAGAGCCTGAGCTCAGGAGATGGACTCAAGTATGACTGCCTGCTGTTCTACTTGCTAGCTCTGAGACCTTGAGCAAGCCATTCAGCCCTTCGGAGCCACAGTTTCATCATCTATAAATAGGGATCATAATAGTGCCCACTTCACAGGATGGATAAGGATTGAATGAGCTAAGGTGCTGAATTTCTTTCCTACGGCTGCTGTAACTAATTACCCCAAACTTAGTGCCTGAGAACAACAGAAATGTATTGTCTCACAGTTCTGGAGGCCAGCAGCCTTCAACAAGGCTAAAGTCAAGGAGTTAGCAGGGATGGTTTCTTCTGAAAGCCACAGAAGAGAATCTATCCATCATCTTTTCCAGCTCCTGAGTCAGCTGGTATTCTTCGGCTTGTGGCCACGTCACTCCCATCTCTGCTTCTGTTGTCACATTCCCTTCCCCTCATCTGTGTTAGATCTCTTCTGACTTCCTACATTTGTGATTACATTTAGGGATCCCCCAGACAATCAGGATAATCTCCCATTTCAAGATCCTTAACAGTCACATCCACAAAGTCCCTTTTGTCATGTAAGGTGACATTCACAGGCCCCAGGGATTAGGAAAGGAATTGGATATTTGGGGGCACCATTTTTTCAGCCTACCACAGATGCTAAACTGTGCCTCACATAAAGATACTTTATAAATTACCACTACTATTCCTTTTACTGCTATCATCATCATTACAATGTTCATTCCCCAATTCTGCCCAAACATTTTCCCTGTAATCACCACCCAGTCAGCAAGGGTTGAGTCTCTATAGGTTCAAAGAACACAATTACGTGAGACTTAAATAACATGTTTAGAATGCCTAGCCATTTATACCATCTATAAAATTCTTCCTTCCCCATATGTACTCCTAGGAGGAGGTAGAAATTCTCAGTGGAGTGCAATAAAAGCCCCTCTAGGTAAACTTTTAACTAACAACTTATCTGAGCAAGATGATGCTTTAATGAGTCCTCTGAGCTCTCCAGATACATCCCTGAGCATAGCTTCCTCTGGTCATGACATCTGAAATTCCTTTCAAGGATGGGGCTAAGCTCTGCTCTCCTCTGAGCTGGCAAGAACTGAGCAAGAACCCAAGGCTCTCACCTTAGGGGACAGCTATGAAGGAAAGGTCAGTCTCCTCACATCCGTCGGCCTCGATCCACAGAGCACATCCACAGGCTGCGTCTTATTGGATCAAGCTTTACCTGAGCCCCTCTTAGAACCCCTGCAGCTTGTTGTCTCTCTGGACACTGGGCACCGACAGAAGGGAGTTTCAGGTACAAAGAATGTGCAGAGCCATGGCATGGGTGGGTGAGGCACAGGCCCAGAAGTGGCTGATTCAGAACGAGGTTCAGTTCATTATTCCAGAATCAGGGTCACGAAGCCACCAAAGCCAATGAGAGGAAATCATGAGAGAGAGACCAAGAGGTTCACCAGCCAAGGCCAAGGTCTAGAGTTCATCCTCTATAGAAAGAGCCAAGACAGAAAGAGAGAGCAGTACATGAGAGGAGGTGCTGTGGTCATCTAACTAATTCTGGACCTTTCTTACATGAACCTCTTGTGAAGGCTAAGTTCTTGCTCCTAAGAGTTTAAAGACCGTGAATTCTTCATACTCAGCACACCAAGTATTCAGTTTCAAAATTCCTGGAAGCCTATGCCCAGGTGGTCAGATTGGATGTAACCATGGTCAACTGTGCCCAGATAAACACCCCCTCAGTGGTACCACCATTAATGACCCCCAGGACACATTCTTGGAGGTCTCTCTCTTGAACTAGCAGCTTCTTATATTCCACGGGGACTTGTCGGCTCAGGCTGCTATATAACAAGTAGCATAGACTGGGTGGCTTAAACAATAAATATTTATTTTTAAAGTTCTGGAGACCAGAAGCCCAAGATCAAGGCACCACGGTGTTTGGGTTCTAGTCAGCACCCTCTTCTTGGTTAGCAGACTGCTGATTTCTCGTTGTCCTCTACATGGTGAGGGAGGTCATCTGTCTCATTTCTCTTCTCACAAGAACACTAATCCCAATCATGAGGGCTTACTCCTTCTGACTTAGTTACCTCCCAAAGGTCCCACCGCCAAATACCATCACACTGGGAATCAGGACTTCAACATATGAACATTCAGTCCATGGCAGAGCCCCTTTTGTTCCCCAGGTCTTCTCAAAACAAACATGGGGTCCCCAGGAGGCTCACGAGCTCTCAGTGTCTGAGACTCAGGACCACAAGAACTCCAGCCCTGGGCACCCAGCTCGAGCTCAGGGGTGTCATCTTGTCTGAGCTCTCCACTGAGGACTTTGACAGGAACTTCAAGCTGTGATAGGACAATTTCAACTGTGGCTGCCTACTCTTTGTTTTGCCCATTAGCACTTCCTGGGGTGGATTATCCGTATCTCTTCTATGCCCCTGAAGTCTTACCACTTCCAACACCCAGTCTACTGCTCCAACCCCATACCCATCTCCCACAGATTCTCTTACTCTTGCCCTCAAGGAACTATCAAGGCCACTATATGAGAACTCCCCATATCGGTTCCCATCTTCACCCCATGTTCTCTTTTCAAATGAAAGGGAAGGGAGTGGAGCGTGGGTCAGTCCTTCAGAGCCAGGAGAAGGTTCTGCCTCTTACTTGCTGTGTGACCTTAGGTGATTCACTTCATCTGCAAAATGGAATAACAGCAGTATCTTCCACTCCTCACAGGGCTGCTGAGGAGTAAATGAGGAGTTAACATCCATAGAAAACAGTGTCTAGCATAGGGAGTGTACTAAGTAATGTAAGTGATGCTTATTATTTCTATGTATGAAGCACAACATGTAAACAATTATAAAACAGTGTTGGGGACGTGAACTCTGAAGTCCCAGCTGTGTCATTTCTTTTAGCTCTGGAACCCTGAGGAAGTCCCTTAACTTCGTTGACATTCATATTTTTCATTTGGAAAATGAGGACGTGACAGCGCGTGTCTGAGGCGTGAAAGGACACAATCTGTGGGAAGTTCTCAGCATGCTGTCTGGGACATGGTGAGCCCTCCAGAAATAGGGCTTCGTACTAGAGCAGTGGCCTGCCCCTCCTTCCCCTCCCCAGAGCATGTGCATCCTGGGGCCCACCCTCCATTGTTAGCCCATCCTGCCTCGTGCATCTTCAACACCCCTCTCCTCTGTATCCTGACTCTCAGTCTCCAGACAGGCCCAACTTTCCTCACACAAAGAAAAGCCCCTTTCATTGTTTTTTAAAAGCTGCCACCTTAGAAATCCTCACTCAAGGACATGTTTATTGATTTGAGAGAGAAACATCAATCGGTTGCTTCCCATACACACCCTGTCCAGAGATTGGACCTGCGATCTTTTGGTGTACAGGACGACTCTCCAACCAACCGAGCCACCTGGCTAAGGCAAGGGCGGTCTATTTTCGACTGCAGGCTTGATTTGCTGACGATGGGGCCACTGAAGGCTTTTACTGTTTCCCACCAGATGTCTGGTCTCTCTTAGAGGCATCTCAGAACAATGAGGTCCTCAGGTGTTTAGGAGCTGTCCATTGAGACATTTGCTTGCTGTCTGCCAGGATTATTTGGGTGGTCTAACACCCCATATCTTCTTGAGAAGTGGAGGTAGCAATTTACCACTGGTAGCTAAGACAGCTTCATGGGAAGGTGGAATCAGCCCCGGTGTAGAGTGAGCCCTCCAAGTCTCTCCTGGGAGCCTTTGGAGATGACCCAGCCCATTATAGGACCAGGGGTGGGGGTGCTGTGGGGATGAAACAGAAGTGGGCTGACTCAGAAGGCAGAAAAATGGCCAGGGAAAGGCAAAGTCTGCAAAAGAATCTGACTTGAACCATGAACAAAATGGAGACATGGCAGCTGGGAAGGTGAGGGCAGGGAGAAGGACAAGTTTGTGTCTGTCAGAAGAAAACCTTGGAGAGAAAAGATGCCCAACCTGGGAGAGCAGAGACCCCTCAGCAAGTGTTCACCGACCCAGGAGGCTCCATCCCCACACTCCCACTGCCACACCCATGGGCCCCTTCCAGTCAGGATGTCTTATTGCTCGAGGCACCATGACATGTTGGGGTTTGTGAATCCTGGAGCTCTGGGGACAGTGCTTTATGTGTCCACAGATCAGAGGCACTTCCTGTGCAGGCTGACTTACTGCCACAAGGCCCAGGGGGCTCTATACCTTCCTATGTGCTCAAAGACAGGGTATAACTGAGACCTTCAAGCACAACCCCAGGCAGCAGCCCTCTGTGCAAGCCTCCAGGTGGGCCTCTGCACCTGCCCTGTCCGCTCTGGTCACACACACCCACACTCACCCCTCTTGTTTGTCCAGGGCCTGCTTCCTTGCACACTGGGAGCTCCAGGGCATATCTCATTCATCTTTGACTGCTTCATAGAGCCTGATACATAGTAGGTCCTTAATAACTATATCTGAAATAAATGAATGAATGAATAGCTCTTGGTCACAGTCGGTGGGCATAATATTTACATAATACCTAACATTTATAGAGTGCTCAATAGGCACTAGATCTTCTTTGTGGTATTTTATATATATTGACTCATTTTTTTCTCACAAAAGCCCTGAGAACAGGTACAGCTGTTATCCCCATTTTACAGATGGGGACATGGTTGCCCGGCGAGATTCAGTACCTTGCCTTAGGATATACAACTAGAAAGTGGCAGAGCCAGGATTTAAACCCAAGTAGTGTGACAACAGAAATTCAGCTGTTAACTCACACATTAACTGCTCCTTTAAATATTTAAAGCAAGTTTTCTCACTGGGATTGCCAAAGGCACCTGTGAGCAGATTAGTAGAATACATTAAACATTGGGGAAATGGGATTCTTGTCTGAGAAGGACTATCGCACAGGAAGACCCCGGGGGTCTGTTGGGAAGTTACCATGGGAGGGCAAGAGGGAAGGGGTAGAAGACATGGTTTACAGCCAAGAAGGATAGAGCGCCAGGGCAGTAGGAAGAGGGCTTGGCCCAGAGTGAGCAGAAAGGGGGAAGACGATCATTGACCCTCCCAGGCTCAGAGGGGAGCTCCTGAAAGAGGCTGAAGGAAATAAGAGGGCATCGTAACTTGTGTGGGCTCCATACCCACAGAGGCTGATGCTTCAGGTAGTCACTGAGGGAAGGGGAGAAGCTGGATCACGTGGAACTGTATCTTGGGTGCCTAACTTGGCAGGCAAAGGGTGACAGTCAGCCCCCATGCCAGGATGTAAAGAAACATAGTAGACTTGAGCTGGGGGTGCTATATATGACAGATCCAATGTGAGCAGGAACCCCGGGTCCAGCCAGCCAACAGCTGGAATTACAGGAAGTAGGGCTCAACCCTGAGAGAGGGAGCTGGAAAGAACCAGGCAGGGTGGAAGGGTCCTAGAAAAGTAGGTGAGAATTCAGGACAAGCTCCAGTCCATGAAGGGCACTGGTGGACAACTGGGAAACAGAGGTAGGCATGCAATCATACAGAAAGGGCTTAGCTGGGGGAAGGAAGTACAGTGGATGAGGAGGGGAGTAGCATCTCAGGGCTCCAGGGGACATAGGACCAGATACCCTTTCCCCTTTCAGATAACCACTCTGAAACAGCAGGGCACACCCCAGATCCCACTGAGCACGTAACTGGCCTCCTTGCCTGCATCCTGGCTGAGTCAGGAGGCGGAACCTGAGTGTTGGAGGATTTTAGTGTCTGTAGTTGAGCCTCTGTGGGACTAGCAGGGATAGGCAGAGGGGCAGGGAGTCCCTCATTCTTACACTCACTCATCTGCCTATCCATCCAACCTTTACTGAAAACTGTCAGGCACTGCTGGGTACTGTAAAAAATTAAGATTTTTAAGATCCATTCAGTGCTTTCATGAAGCCCCTGAGCAGCAGACTCCTTGACACCGAGCGAGACTGACGATGCACCGTAAGCTTGAGGATGTGTGTGTACGAGCGATGGGGAGAGCTAGCCGGTGGCTGAGACGACGGTGAGTGCAATGGGAAAGCTAGCATGCCATCTGCATGGGTATCCAATTCGAGCTGTGTAAAGATCAGGCTGATGGCTGCTTCCTAAAATAAGCTGCATGTCAGGCTCCCTCACCTGCTCACCCTGTGAGTGAGTTCAGTGAAGCGGCTCAATGAGCCATTTCCCTTTATACAGGGAAGATCAGACAAACTTTGCCCAGACCTGGCCGTGTCGCCACAACCAGGGCTGCCACCTGCCAAAGGGCGAAGTATCCTTAGTCTGGAGGGGGGCTCTCTGAGCGGGGGTTGGGGGCACTTATAACTTCTAATCCCAGGTCATGCTTGCCCAGGCTCTGCCCTGCTTCCAGGAACCATGGGCTCCTTTTCCCTGGCCTCGGCTGGGAGCATAGAGGAGGCATGGAGGACCACACTGCCTGCTCCCCCACCAGCAGCCACTCCCCAAACTCTGACGACACTCTGAGTCAGGACCTCCCACGCTGTGGACCGCAAAGGAACAGCTGACCCAAATTCAAGTGCTTTTTTTTTTTTTTTTACTGGCTATTCTCTCCTCCTCTTGAATTTAAGCTCCATGAGAGCAGCTGTCTGCTCTGCCTTGGTCATTGCTGTTTCAGTTGGACTTAGAAGATTGCCAATAAAACAGAAGACATTTACCATATTTTTGTTAAATATATTAGTTATGTATAAAGGAATGATAGAATATTTTAAGATCATGATTAGCTTGGGTTCCAGTCCCAGCTCAACTATTTGGTAACTCTGTTATGTTACGTTGGGTCAGTCACCTAACTTCAGTTTCCCTGCAGGATAATGCACGTCAAACACTCTGCATGGTGTGTGGCTCACAGTAAGGGGTCAGGAAGGACGAGCTTGATCCTAAGTATTGTTACAGTTGAAGTTACCTAAGTGCCTTCCACCTGTGCCCTACCTCCTCAGGTGACAGGAGGAAAAAGAACACCAAGCTGACTAAGGAGTGGGAACAGAGGTAGCCCAGAGCAGCCATTTTTAAAGTGTGGTCCCTGGCCCAGCAGCTCCAGCATTACCTGGGCACTTGTCACAAATGAAGATTCCCAGGCCCACCCCAGACCTACTAATCAGAAATTCTAGAGGTGGGGCCCAGCAATCTGTATTTTAATGAGCCTTCCCAGTGATTCTGATGTACAGCAATTTGAGAACACTGGACCTAGAACAAGGGGAAGATGGAGAAGGCCAATGTCTTCCTCTGATGCATAAAGAGAGGCAAAAGAGAAATCTGGGCAGCTCTAGGTCCAGTGACAATTAAGCTCCCCATTTTGCAGCCACAAGCCTGGCCTCGCCTTCTCTGTTGCCAGTGGAGGAGTCTGGCCTACATTCATTGCAAGGGAAGAACTGCAGTCTGCAGGAAGAGCCGCATGTGCCGAAGAACTGTCACAGGGCCCCGCCTCCTGTACTGCCAGGGGTTGGCAAAGCAGAGACACAGTGGGAAGCAGGGCTGAAGCCAAAGGCAAAATACCTTAAATTTTCCTGAGCATCCACATGTGTTGGGGACCCAAGGCAGGTGTGAAGAGACCTCTGTTTGAAGAGTGGTGACAGAACCCTCATGGTCCATCAGAAGAGTTACAGCAGTTGGGTAGCAGCAGCCATGGGCGATTGCAATTGCCTGCTCAGTAAACAGCCCTAAATGGTTACCAGAATCTCCAGAATGTCTGTGAAAGGGACAGTTGCCACTGTACCTTGGAGCAAGTGATGTCAGAGAGAGGTCTGTGGCAGACAGATTAGAATGTGAGGACCACTAAGGTCCTTAGTGAAGGAAAAAAATATGTGTAGCCTTTGAGTGTTGGGAGGTAGGGCAGATGCCTGTTAGAATTAGTGCAGATCTTTAAAAAAATCATTTTCCAGTCCCTAGCCCAGCAGATTCTGACCTAGTTTGTCTAGGGTGGGACCCAGCTATTGGTACACATTTATGAATTTTCTCATGTGGTTTTAATGCCCAGCCAGGGTGGAGACTGCTCTTATACGACCTTCCCCTCCACTCAGGAGAGCTAATGCACCATCTCATTTATGTCCCCATGCTTGTGTCTTTCAACATCTGTCCACGTCTCTGTTTTTTCTCAGTGACAGTGTTTGGTGTTGGGACTGGAGAAATTTGATTTTAAAACCAGCAAGACCCAGGAGACAAAGGTGAAGGTCACAACATCAACTCTACAAGGTAAAGTCCAGTAGAGAATGTGGCTCTAGGTCTGCAGGCAAATGGGTTGGCAAATTCTTCACCACTGAGTTAGACAGACACACCCACTCAGCACCAGTCACACCAGACAATTCCACAGAGAGACAACAGGCAGCCCTGGGAGGTTGGTTCAATACCCCCAAACTGGTTAGAATGTTGTTTCCTCTCTTCCAGAGGCCAGAGCAGAAGACAGGGGGGCTAGTAGGGGCTAAGCTGAACTTGCTCTATTCTTCTTCCAAACTCACCAGTCAGAGAAGTCACTTGTCCCCCCGTGAGGGAAAGGACAAAAGCAGTAAGAGTTCCTTCCACACTTTTCTCTCCTGGATGTTGCAATAAAAATGTGCACCCCTCCACGGAAACATGAGTTGTGGGGTATAAATGTTCCTCCCTCACATTCATCATTTCTCTGAGCATTTTTGTCCTTCTCTCTGAATATCTGAGAGTCTGTGTTTTTCTGTAGGTGTGGCTGTGTATCTGGGAGTATATTTATATTAATACAGGTGTCTGTATGCCTGCATGTATCTGTGTGACTCATTGGGTATTTGTGTGGCAAAGCTTGAATCTGCACCCTTCCTCATGCCCACACCCTCAGATCCCAGCTGTCCTACCTGCCTCCCTGGGCTCTCTGTGTTTGCTGCTCATACATCCTTAGGGATCTTGCTGATGTTCCCAGCATGCACTGTGCTCAGAGAACATGCTTTCCCAAGTGGTGATGACCACTCCTCTAACTGTCTAAGATCATTCATCATCACTTTCACCATGACAAGGTGATAATGAGAATGATCTTTGCCCAGATGGGACTTCTCTGTGTGGGGCTTATCTCAGGTACTGAGTTCCTGAGCTCCTGGAGGGAATGAGAGAAGGCAAAGAAAGACTAGAGCTCTATCCCCCAGTCCACCAGGTCTCACACATCCTTAGGACAGATTTAATCATGTGTTGATTCTCTCATGTTCTGGAAAGGCCTAGCCCCTAGCTAAGTCTGGGTATAGGAGTTAGTTCTTCTCCCCCATGTAAAGACCTCTGAAGGGCTGGCTGTGTCTCTCCACAATCCAGGGCTGGGCCCTCTGCAGCCTTAGCATTATTCTCCTCTTCAAGCTTTCCCATGGAAACCCTCCTTCTCCTTTTCCATAGCTCCTGCTAGGGACCCACAGAGCTGGACCTTCTTCCACATTGTAATGCTGTAGGAGCACTGGCTTTGGAATCAAATGGAACAGGGTGGAGACCCTTCTCTACTATATATTAATCATGTGACTCTGGTCACCTTACCTCTTTCTGAGCCTCACTCTTCTCATCTGTGAAATGAGCTATTAATGATAAAGATGGTTAATATCTATGGAGGGTTTACTATGCACTAAGTACTGCTCTAAGAATTGTACATGTATTCTATTAGTTATGTATTGCTGTCTAACAAATCACAAAACTGAGTGGCTTAAAACCACAAACGTTTATTATCTCGCAGTCTCTGTGGATCAGGAGCAGAGGCATGACTTAGCCAGATCCTTAGTCTCACACAGGCCACGGTTATTAGGTGAGCCTGCATTCATCTCAAGGCTCAACTGGAGGGTGATTGCTTCCAAGCTCCTTCACATGGCTGCTGGCAGGGTTCAGGTGCTCATGGGCTGGTGGGTGGAGGGCCTCATTCCCAGGTGGCTATTGACCAGAGGCCACCCTCTGTTCCTTCCCAAGGGGGGCTTCTCCATTGGGCAACTCACACATGCAGTTGGCTTCCAACAGAAGTAGTGAGAGAGTGAAAGAAGATACATAAGATAAAAATCAGTCTCTTGTACCCTAATCTTGAGTGACACCCTATCAATTTACTGTACTCTCTTATTAGAATCAAGTCACTAGGTCCAGACCACACTCAGGAGGAGAGGATTACACGAGGGCATGAACACTCGAAGGCAGGGATCATTGGGGGCCACCGCAGAAGCTGCCCACCACATTCATGAAGTCACTTGAACCTCACAGCAGCACTAGTGAGAGGTGTTGTTAATATTCTCCCTTAGCATGTATAACATCTCCATTCTTCAAATGAGGCAACTGGGACACAGAGACTTTCTCAAGGTCATATAACTGGTATATGAAGAAGCCTGGAAGCCAGCTCCAGATTCTGTGTTCTTAACCACTAAACCTGAGGTGGCTGGGAGGATCAGATGTGACACTGTAAATAATGACACCATGGTCCTTAAGACAAGCTCCTTTCTGCAGTATCTCCCTTCAGCTCTACCTCACTCAGTGTCTTGCTCTGGAGGAATGAGGGTAAGCCCCCCTGCCAAGTGTGCAGCTTTTTGTAACCTCTAAAATTTACTTCCAGCCTAGCCATGCCTTTTTTCATCTCTCATTGGTCAGCACACTTTATTTCTAACTTCTGATAGGCTTCAGAACAAACTAGCATCCAAGACAAGAGGGGAGAGCATAAGACAGTATCTGTTCTGCACAATGAATCCAAGTCTCCTGCCCTATACAGGCTCCATCCCAGGAGGTGGTGAGCACATGTAGATGAACCCACCCAAACACAGGTGGCTTCTTTGTTCAGTTGGAAATGAGTGAAGACGGTGGTTAGGATTTGGGATGGAGTTAGGATCTTCCCTATTTGGACTTGGCAGCAAGGGAGAGCTGCTCCAGACATGTTAGAAATGGCCTTATGGCCCCTCTGTAGCACATGACATAGAGAGACCTGTGCCTTCTGACTCAGTGATGATCCTATCTATATAATATCAGGTCATAGGATCCATTCTTCCTTTCTCCCCATCTCACGTAAAAGAAATGGCTTCTCTCTTAGGGGAGGTTGGGAGGAGAGGAGATGGTTCCATCTTTCCTTCCACCTTTTATGCCCTCTTTCATGTGGGTAGAGAAGAGACTGTCGTGGTTTTTAGGCTGGCAAGAGGCTCATACACAGTCCACGCCCCTGTAATGTGTATACTCCCCCAGGTGTGGCCCCTCTCATGGCCACAGTTCCTCATGCATCTAGGAGTTCAGAATCACTCTGAAGGCCCAATGCTCCCCTCAGGTGGGCTCCAGCATCCAAATGTAGAGGAAGGTCTCAAGAAAATCACTTCAGCTTCAGGTTCAAGCTGTTCTCAAATTCAGCTTTCCCAGTCATAAAGTCCATATTTTTATCCCCATCAAGTTCCCATGTATAATTCTAAACTGTTTCAGAACTTTGAAGAGAGAGGAATATGATTAATTATGACTCTTACAAACTCCAACACTAAGAGGCAATAAAGGGCTTGCTAGGGTCACCTTTATTGCACAACGTAGAGCCAGGATGCATGACTATGTCTACCAGGCTGTCCATGCACTTCACATTTTATTACATCCTTCCTTCAGCACTGCTGTGGGAAACATAAGGCACCACAGAGGTGTTGGAGGAAAGGCTCAGCTCCAAGTTATCAGCTCTGACCGACTCAGAGACACAATTCCTAAAAGTACAGAGGTACTTAACCAAGTGTCTAAATCAGGGACATGACTACAAAATTCTCTGGGATATCACATGTTGTCCATCAAATGTTGTCTCCCTTCTCCTTTACCTCCATCAGAGAAGCGTATTTCCCCACCCTAAAGATCCTGGGCTCTGGCTGATGAAACATGGAAAGAAGTAATAGTGCATAAGTCAAAGCCTAGCCTTAAGAGGAATCCTAGCCTGAAAAACATGCCCAAGGTAGCCTCCTGGCACCAGAAGTATGAGAAATATGTGAAGCAGATCTGAATTAAATCCATGACCTACAGCAAAGCCCAGCCTAAATCAGCCAAACCCCAGCTAACCTACAGAGATGACATGATACAAGTCATAAATGCTTATTGCTATTTGCCACTGAGGTTTTTTCTGAGGGGTGGGGGTGTTTGTTATGCAGCATGATTGTGGTAATAGCTCGTTGCTATTCTCTCCAAGGTAATCATAGAAGGGAAGAGTTAGTGGTGCCTACATGGTCAAGAAAAGCTTCAGAGAGAAAAACTACAGTGAGTCTTAAAAAGTGGGCTGGACTTAGAGGTGAGGGGCATTAAAAGTGGTCCTCAATCAGTCACACTTGTGGATATGGCTGTGAGAGCATGTTGTGACACATGCATAGACATGTATGTACTAGAGCACTGCACACATGCTCACATGTCAGTGTGGAGTGTGGTGCAGAAGAAATCTCTGTGTACAAGTCTTCAGTGTTGACTTGTCTTTAAGCCGAGGCCATTTTTCCCTCTATTTTTCCCCAAAGAATTAACCGTTTTGTGTTATTATTATGTTATCTTGGGTGAAACATGGATGTAGATGTTATCTATGGCTTAAGACTTACTGGTGGGATGAAAAATTAAAAAAATCCAAGGAAAACATCACTATCAGCACCGCCTAGCTGGGAGGTGAAGTGGTACCCACATGCAGCCAGGCACACAGCACTTCCTCTGCCACACTTCTCCTATGAGCTCATCACCTCAGCCATTCAAATGAGGTTATTTGCCCAGTTTAGGAAACCATTCCAAATTGCCTAAGTGGGACTTTTCTGTCACTGAGTCCTACTCATACTCACCTGACCACAGGGTGAGCAGTAACACAGAGGGCGTATTCCCGGCCAACCTTGTATAGCTGAGTTTCCCTCACATGCTCAATGGAAGAGTAGTTCCATGGAACGTTAAAAAAAAAGTTACTTAAAAAAAAATCACCAGTCAAATAAATGTGAGAAACATGGGATTCAAGAAAATCAAACAATCATTTCTCCTGCAGGACAGAGAAATCTGGTGTACTTTGTAAACTGTCAAGAATGAGTTTTAGATGCAGCTTCTCAAACTATTTGGTGTCAGAATTCCCATCTTCCCTATACTTTCTTTTCAGGGATAGGATGGGTCTAGAGTTCCCTGAAACACAGTTTTTTAAGTTGTTCAATAACACCCACTACTTTCATTGTGGACCCACTTTCATGATTGGAGAGTTCTCCCATTGAGCTCATGTCCTCTGCCCAGGACTCCCTTCCAATCCTGGAGCTCGACAACCAGACTGCTCCTTCTACCCACGGCCGACCTCCAGGCATCCGCACCTCTCAAGTCAGGTTGCCTCTATTTTAATTTCTAGTCTACAGTTTAAGAACTATCATTAGCAGAGTAAATGAGGGAAATGGAAAAAGACACACAATCCTTTGACTCCACCATGTTTTGAGTTGTTGGAACTTGAGCAAATTACTCAGCTTCTCAGAGGCTTCAGTTTCCTTATACGTAAAGTAGGGATGAGGCATGCATGTCACAGGCCTAGCTCAGAGGCTGGCATGCGGAGGCTCTCATGAGTTGATCACTCTTATTGCTGATACTCTGGAATCCCATCTTCACGTCCCTGCCCTTCAATGTAGCTCACGATGGTTCCCAAGACATATCCCCTTCCTCAGATCTTTGCTAAATTTGATTCATATCAACACTTACTAATGCCTACTAAGTGTCAGGCCCATCCAGGGCTCTGGGAACATGATGCTGAATAAAATAGAATAATTATCTTCAAAATTCTCACAACCAGGTAGAGGACACAGCAAGAAACCCAGCCCAGGATGGCCATTGTCTCATGTTAGGAGGAACAGAGAGGTCTGAGCTTGCAGGAACAATTCAAGAGCATAGACCAATGCTTTCCAACTGGTGTGCCCCAAGAATTTTTAAAACATGATATGTCTGACTATAGTCAGAGGCACTGACCTCTTTTCCCTTAGACTGTCAAATAAAAAAAATGACAACAGCCAACACAACAATAGCCGTCCAGTGAGAATGAATCAAAATCATACCTATTTTGTGTCATGTTGGCAAAGATTTATAACATTTTTTGGTGTGCCACAGAATTTTAGTAGTTAGTTTATGTGCCATGAGATGGAAAAGGTTGAAAGTAGCTGACTTAGATGCCTATACATGTGCCTCCCCTCACTATAAGACGCTTTCTCTGTTCCTTTACAGCCAGTGATTTTGCCCAGAGATGGTGTACCTCAAATGTTCTCTACCATTTCTAACGTGCTGTGTGCTATTCCCTGATGGCTGAGCTGCCTGGGACAGCACAAAATCAGTGTTTCCAATCACCTCAAGGAGAGGAAGTGGAAATAGAAGCCAAGGACTCCGTACGGAGATCCTCTCATTTCCCCACTCAGGTCATTGAGCCGGACAAACTTTTGAAAGCACAGTATCTTGTTCAAGAGCAAGAGGACAATTTCAAGCTGGGTCATAGCTGTGTCCCCTGCTTTCTCCTTAAATATAAATGAGCAGTGTTTGTTTTTCCTGGATCATGCTTACCAGGCTCCAAGGAAAGGGCTGCCTTTTTCAACCATATCACTATATATGTTTGAAATGCTGCTCTTCTCTTGACCTGGCCCTGATGACATAAGCCAATGTGTTCCTGCACATTCAGGAGGTTATTTTTTAGAGGACACTGAGAGTCAGCTCCCAACCACTCATCTTCCCTGGGGAATTCAAGTCACACAGCAGCACTAGAGTTCAACAGCCAATATCTTAGCTTTGCCAATGTCAAGGGTATGAAACACATTAATGTGCACCCAGCTGAGATCATTCGTTCCTTCAATAAATGTTTATTGAGTGTCTACTGTGTGCCTGGCCCCAGGCTTGGTATTAGGGTTACCACGATGATAACAACAACAGAAGGAGCTCTTGTTGAATACTGACTACGTGCCTGATACACATTTAGTCCTTTAATACTCACAACCACCCTGGGAGACAGAGACTAGTATTGTTCAATTATTATGCATAAAGAAACCAAGGCATAGAGAGGTAAAATAACTCACCCAAGGTCACACATCTAGGAAGTGGCAGAACTGGGACTGGCACCCGCAGTCTGGCTTGAGAGGCAGTGTACTCAACTACCCCCCTCTACAGTGTCTAGTGGTGACAGAGACAGATTTGCCCCCAAGTTGTCCACAGGCTCTTAGATGAGATGGCCAAGTACATGGACAATGTTATGGGGAGTGGGATCAATCTGCATGGAGGGCGCCATGGAAGCTCATAGATGAGCACCATCCTATAGGGAGTGTGGAAATCGATGAGCCTGAGCCTTCCCTCTGAGGTCCTCCAGTTCAGTGCTTCACAAGATTTAAATTCCACGCAATCACTGGGGGATCTTGTTAAAATGCAGATTCTGACTCAGTAGATCTGCTGTGGAACCCAAGAATCTGTATTTCTAAAAAAGATCCCCCCACCTTTCTAACAGCCAGGGATGGGAGGCTCTGGGGCAAGGGGCGGCCACTAGAACATTATAATGACAGCTGACCTCTCCCTTTTGATGCCAAACCTAGGTAATAATATCTCAGACAATTATGTCACAGCTGCTGTTATCACCACCACATATCTGCTATACCAGGCATGATGTTAGGGGATTATTAATTGGCTAAACTCAGAGCTTACTGTGAGTCACTCTTCTCTGTGCTTCGTGGACATTTCGCCCATCCAAGGATCCTAGGAGGGAGGTACTACTATTGTCAGCCCCACTGTACAGATGAGGAAACAGAGGCCTAGGGAATAAACGACTTAGTGACTTGCCCAAGGTCACACCACAGGTAGTAGAGCAGGGGCTTAAACTCTGCCAGTCTTTGAAGCATGGATGCACAGGGCTCTTCTGGCAGTTTGCCTCTGGATCTCATTTAATCTCCCATTTCCCTAAGAAAGATGCTCGGGGTGAGAGAGGTTACTTTGGCAGGGCCACTCAGCTGGTGAGGGACGAAGCCAGGCTTCAGACAGAGATGGGCCTGACCCCAGGTTCATTCTTTAAACAGCTCTACAGCAAAAGAGAAAATGGAATTTCTGCTCAGGCCCCAAGTAGCCATTTTTAGGCTATAACCAGAATTAAGGATCCATTTATGACAAAATAAGTTCACAGACCCATTAAGGATTAGGCTACAATCTGGACCCCATGCCCCTGAAGGGGGATCATGCCCCCTTCATCCTTTAGATTTTCCATTTCAAATAACATGAACAGGATTTTGTTGTCTCTGATCAGAACATGTCCATTTCCCTTCATCTATTTTGGGGAAAAAGAACAGGAATCATTCTAGGAACATCATCACCCTGCTGCAGACTCCTGAGATTCAGGGGCTGCCACAGTCTCTCTAGTCCCACCCCCTCACCAAGTGCCTGTCCAGCTTCCCAACCCAGCAGCCCCACAGGCCTGGGCTCCTTTCAGCCTCCTGGAAGGGAATAACCTGCCTTGTTATTCTGCCTCCTCCTCCGCTCACCTCAGCCAACTGGCTGTGGGAGAGCTGACCCCTCCCACTCACCGCTGGGCCTCCCGCGCCAGCACTGCCATCAGAGCACTGATTGCTAATAAAAGTGGTACAATTGTTGATTGGGAATAAGAAATAAAAGCACTCAAGCTGACCAGCCACTGTGTCAGGCCATGTTTCAAGACTGTCATCTTGAAGCCAGGGGAACAGGAAAAATTGTTGTCCGCTCAGACTGGCTGCCACATTGCCCACCCCAGCTCCCCACCCAGCATCTATCACCTCTTTTCAAAAGCATTTCTTCTTCCTGTGCCAGCCCCCCAAGCTCGCCTAGTGATGCCGGGACCCCACCCCCATCTCAAGGCATCCTAGGCGTGTTATACGTGTTGCCACCACCGCCACTTCGGGGAAGTATGTGTGTGTTTGTCCACAGTGAGATATATGGGCCAGGGGTGGGGTGCAGAAGTCCGGAACCACAGGTGTTGGGGTACAGAGATGGGGGAGGGGGGAATATAACAACTCAGGGCAGAGCAATGTCCAGTCATAGGTCAATCATCAGGAGTGTTCCAGAAGCACTGGCAGGAGGCTGCTGACATCCAGGCAGGCATCTGCCATCAGGAGCTCAGTCCCTGTGCAACAAGCACCTGCACCGTTCAGGATCAGGGCCTCATGCAATTTGTTTCAAAGGGGATCCAAGCTGAAGCCTCATTGTACAGTGTAGTGGAAGGGGCAGTACAACTATGGAAGGGAAACTAGTGTCTCCAGAGGAAATGACTGGGAAATCTGGGAACATTTCAGGGGTAGCCCAAGAGTGATGAGTGAGCATTGTCCCTCACTCCAACCCCACACTCCCAGCCGGAGTAAAGAGGATCTGAGGCTTCTGAAATATTTCCTGCTTCAGCTCAGACTGGCCTGGGACCCTTGGGAGAGATGAGGACTGTACCTATAGGTGAGAGGACCAGGGGGCTCAGCTGTCAGGAGGGCCAGAGAGCAAAGGCAGATACACAGAGGGAAAAGGCAACTACCCAAATCATTCTTTCCTGTTTGGTTTGCAAGGCCCATATTATTTCCTCATGAGTTCATTGCCTTATATTTGAGTAAAAATGGTCCCACTAATGTTTTTCAGATCTTTCCTTTAGAGATCTTATCATATACCTGGTGATATACAATATTCACTCTCATTACAATGTGAGATTTTGAACAGTGTCCTGGGATTCTTCTTCACTTGACCAATTTGGGTCACATGCCCATCCATTAATAAATAACTGGAAGAATGTGATGTACAAATGGGAATAAGATCACATGATTAGTTTTAGCCAATGAGGGTCCACTTCTGAGGTGGGAGTGGGTTAAATACACACTAAAAGAACAAATGGGAGATATGGGGTCCTTTCAGAAGAGGGAAGGAAGAAATAGATGCTGAGTAGGCAGCCAACAACGGCCATGGAAACTGCCAGATGTTGAAGATCTACCATGTATCAACAAGGGCTGTGTGCTTTGTGCAAACATTCTCATTGAATTATGAGCTTTAACCGTTTGAGTCCCAGGGGGTATTGTCAGCAGCGCAATCACGCTGCTTGGGACTCAAACGGTTAAAACAGACATTAGAGCTGCTCTGCCCAATGAATCTCACCAAGTCGGCACTTCACTTTAGGGGGGCCTACAAGAATCTTGGGGTGGGGTGGGCACTGTGTAATATTTCCACACCTAACAAAAAGAAGCACTGGGTTTTTAACAGTTGGGAAACACTGGCCAATTACATCATGAGCAACCTTCTAAAATTTTGACATAGCAGTTTAGCATAGTGTCGAAGGGTCGACCCTCTGAGGATAGACAGACAAGTCTGATGAATCACAGTGTTACTTACCAGCTTTCTGACTATGCTGTGAACTACATGTTAGTATCCCCCCCAAATTTACATGTTGAAGCCTAATCACCAATGTGATGGTTCAGAGGTAGGGGGCTTCAGGAGGTGATTATGTGATGAGGGTGAGTGGTTCAGTGCCCTTATGAAAAATACATGAGACAGATGACCTCTCTCCAAAGGAAGCACACGACAAGAGGCAGATCTGACTGTTATTATCATGTGAGTGTTGAGAAATTGTGTCACATGGGAATAAAGGGTAGAAAACCACCAACACAGCCCAACACCCTCATTTCATAGATGAGAAAACTGCAGCCCTAATTGGTGAATGATGTACCAAAGGCCCTACAGTGGATGGATGGTTGAGTCAGAACAAGTCAGAACAAGGCATATTCCAGCTCAAGACCTGCTCCTTCCATCAGACAATATCTTGTTCTTCGATCACACCCACCTCTATTCTCCTGTCACCAACCCAGCATCCTATCTGCCCTTGTGACAGTCCACTGCCCTTGTGGAATATCTGCATGATCGGAGGCAGGGAGATAGATCTCGTGACTTACTAGGAAAAGCATTCAGCATCAACATCTGACCACCTTCTGTCTGTTTTCCTCTGCCAGGTTCCATTCCCAACTCCCATTAATTGCTTTGAGCAGGAGGGAAACTGCTGAAGTGTCACTCAGCTTCTGAAAGCAGCTGCAGCAGCAACAGCAGACAAGGACTGGTCCTCCTCGTGCTGGGTGATCCTGTTACTAGGAGATGGGACTCCTTTAATGAGCATCCCTCTGTAGGTCTACTTCAGATGGGGCTTTCAGACTTATGACAAAAACACCTTTAAAGAACTCTGCGTCTATTCTCGCCTCTCCATGACATGAACATGTACACACCCACACCCACACACTACAGCTTCCCTGTATGATGTGACAAATGAGAACCTACCACTGGCCCTAGCACAGGTCAGAGGGCACTCTTTCCAATAGAGCAATAAGGAATGCATGGGGCAAGGGCAGTATCTTAGAGAGGGGATAGTTTTCCTCTTTAGGCCTGGGTGGATAGTGAGAGAGAATGTCATGGAACTTGGATCCCTGAAATCAATGAAGCTGATGAGATCCCAGTATATCAGAGGCCAGGTGTCAACACTTAACCATCAAAGGCAAGATAAATGTAATTCCATTATGGGCAGCAAGGCTAGAATGGCAATTAGTGTGACTTGACCCATAGGCATCTATGCTGATGCTTAATATATAAAGGTGTTTTTAAGGGGCAAGATAGATGGGCAGACAACTAAGGTATGCATTATGAGCAGAAGGCTGATATCAGCCACTGCCATGGGAAAAAAAATCAAATTTCTAACTCAGTGTCCAGATCTAAGTTAGTTCAAGGAGCCGAGACCTATTAATTAAAGGAGAGCCTGGATCCCTTTGAGGAAGGATGGTGCAGTGCTTTTTAACATGCAAATAAGAAATATATCCCTGATCCTTTCTCAAAGGATTTCTGGCTGCTTGTTAAGCTAGGTGTGCACTGAGGAAAAGGGAAATACCCAAATCTTCAAATGACCATTTGGATATGGAGACAGAGGTGAAACTAACACATGATCTGAAACACTGGCCCTCCAGTTAAAGTGGGGACTGTGAGAAGGCAGGTGATCGACAGAGTTCCGCTCTACGTCTCTCTCCTAGAGAGTCCAAAGGGCCCCAGATCCTGGACCCATCACGTAATTATTTCCCCCATTCCCAAGTGTATAACTGGAATAGATATACTTAGCAGCTAAAAGAGCCCTCACATTGGTTCTCTAGCCTGTAAACTATTTTGGTCGGAAGGACAAAGTGGAAGCCCCTAAAACTTCTACATCATTCACCCAATTACAATAGTAAATCAGATGCCATCTTGCATCCTTGAAGGAATTGCAGAGATCAGTGCAACCACCAGAGACTCAAAGGTGTTTTCCTCTGCAATTCTATAATACTTTATGGCTCACAGAAAAATCAGATGGATCATGGCACATGAACGTAAACTACCATAAGCTTAACCAGGCGGTTGCCCCAATCACAGCTGCCATATGGTTTCTTTACTGAACAGATTGACGCATTATCTAGCATTTGTATGTGATTACTAATTTGTTGAGTGAATTATTCTGGATATTTATCAGTGAGGATGATCAAAAGGAAGGGCAGGAATGCATATTCACTTTGTGCTAGGACTATGTTGGCTCTCCTGCTGTCTGTCACAGCAGAAGAGTCACCGGGTCCCTGGGTCCATAACATTTCTGCCCATAGAAGAAATAATATTTCTCCTGATACCCCACAAAACACTAACCAGCTTTCCAAAGGGCAGCTTAAGAGTGCCTTCTCAAGCCCACACCATGCACTTTTTTTGCCTCCCATCCAGGGGTTCTGTCTTGATACTGCAGCATGGGATTTGGTGGGAACATGCTCAGTACTTATGCATGTACAACCCAAAAATGTGGCTGTTAATGCCCTATGAGACCAACTTTTGGCCAGTGAGTGAAAAGAAGATGATGTATACTTTCCTCTTTCTATCCCTGAACACATGATGTCCTAGGATGTCTTTCATATGGTTTATTGATGATCATAAAGGATCAACCCACTAGTCAACCGTGGTGATGATCAACTTAGTAATACACCTTACACTGACTCTCCTTCCCTGTTTTCCTTCCCTGTCCCTAACTTCTGTTCTTTGAGACCACGTTCCTCAAGAAAGTACCCATATACATAAGCCTATGTGTCAAGCTCTGCTTTCTGGAAGACCAGACTGGGTCACTGACATCTCTGAAGCAGATGAAGGAAACAGTGTTCTGTTCCCTGACCTTGGTTCTCTTATTTTGGGATGGAAGAATGGGCATCCTGGAGTTGGGAGGTCCAATACCACTACAGAATCCAAAGAGTGGCCAGCTCACTCCAGCAGAGAGACAGAATTTAGATAAAGTTACCACTCTTTACGAGGGAGGAGGCCGTTTTTATTCTGGATCATTACAAATATCACAGAGTATACATATCAGCAGATTTGTCTAATTCACAGGTGATCATCTCTGTAGGGCAATTTTAGAGGTGAGAAGTCCATTTTTCTACTGGTGCCTAAATGTCCCATTTAGTAGTTTTCTTTCTTGGATTAAGCAATGCCACTTTATAAGGCACACCTCTTTAGAGCAGACATCACCAACTAGTGGAGCTGTGTCCCACTAGTGTCCCAGTGGAGCTGGACAAGGAACTCAAATGAATGGAAAGGGTGAGCTGGGCTAAACATGCCTACCACAATCCCAGGAGCAGAAGCTCACCAACTCCAGCTGATGCTTCCAGGCAGAAATATGGACCCAGTTGCCTGCTCTTCTGATTTTTCAAAAGAAATTGGAAGTCTAGACATTAACATGGAATCTCCAAATTTTTGAAGCTGGCAGCTAATTAAAAATTTTTGAAAACATCATTAAAACAAAGAAATGTATTCATGAGTCCAGCATAATTTCTTTGTTTTGAAGGATTTGGTCTCAGAAATTTCCAGCCTCTCTTTATTTCCTCACATCCAATCAGTCCCATCAAATCCCACATTGTTTATTCAGAAGAACTGATAGAGTATCTGTCAGAAATAAAAGTCAGGCACCATCTCTCTGCCTTCTAGTAGCTACCGATGATGGACAGAGTAGCAACAGACAAGTAGAGAGACAATTGCAAAACAGCGTGATAAGAGCTATACTCTAAATCGGACAGGTAAATCAAAACAGGTAAGAGCTATACCGTAAATCTCACCGAGGAGAGGCACCCAAGCCAGTCCATGGAAGTCAGATAAGGCTTCCTGGGATAGTTGGCAGACACTGAGATCTAAAGGATGAATAGAATGTGTGTAACTTAGAAATGCAGAGCTGATGGGGAACACCCTGTCCAAATCTGGTCTTTCTCCCTTCCCCCTTTCTCAGCCTTCATTCTGACCTTCATAATCTTGCACTAGAGGTATCAAAGCAGCTTTCTCCTTGGTCCTTCCTGCTCCAATCATTCACTACCCTGCTGCAAAACTCACCTCTCTGAAAACACAAACATCTCCATGTCACCCTCATATGTTAATATCCCTTAAGGTGTCCCCATTGCCTAAAGAAGTTTCCAAATTTTATGATCAATACACCACCAGTAAAAACTTTTTGAGAATGCAACTTCACAATTAATTCATTAACTAACTAACTAATTTATACCTGTAGTGTACTTATGTATTATGAAAATTTTTCACAAGCAAAAAATGTTGAAGGATAAAATATGAAAAGTTGAAAATTATAAAATATATTTTATATATGAAAATGTTGTACCACTAAATAAAATAATGAGAATGATGTCATTGTTCATTGCAAATGCTTCATTACTTTTAACATTCTTAGTTGAGTATGTTTTTGATAGAACCAATTTAAGGTCAAGTTGAGGGGACATGTATCTTGTATATGGTTTTATTGACTTGATAGGTTGAAAGAAAGGTGCTCCACAGACATGGAGACCAAAAGGGGAAGAAGTACATTATTGGCTGCACTCTCTATGTATTAGATGCATTTTCCAGTCCTATATACCAATTATACAGAAGATGTTGCAGGCACCTGGCCAGTAGATTTTCATATTCCACACGTCAATCAACTGTTTTTGCAAACAAATCAGAAGGTGTGGCATTTTTACATTTTGAACAAATGGATTCAAAATCCTCCTGAATACTTCATTTGGGAGATTAAAAAAAAAATCTAGAAAATTCTGTTTCTAAGTCTTTAAATAGCATAGAGCTGACAGTTTTTGTATTGACGCACTGACAATATTTTAGGCAATATGATCACATAATGGTGGAAACATTTCAAACATCCATTTCTAAATGTTCTTTCTTTCATGTAAACCTCTTTCAAAAACAGTTTCTCGTTCATTGTTAAAAATATCACCTTTACCATGAAAGGGCAGAATACAGGTGTTTACTTTTTGAAAATATCTAATAACAACAGCTACCTGCCATCACCAGAAAGGTCAGCCAATTTGGAAAACTTGTTGTTTTTTTTTAAAGAAAATTATATCTCTCATTGTTAAGTTCAATGAGCAAGCATAATACCCTCTGGGTGGCACAGGATCACTCTTCTCATTAAAAAATATTGAAAGATTCTACTACTTAAAATATTATACTCTGCCATCCATGTCAACTGCTACATGGCTCATAAAGCCGAAGGTGATGGGGCTTTGCCTTTTCAGCCTGCAACACGGGGGCACCCCCACTCCTTCCCAGGAGACCTCCTGCTCTCTGGAGACACCCACTGTCTGATGAATGAGTAAGTGAGGGTAACAATGTCATTCCCTTTATTAAATACTAGTTAAGCTTAATTTCTTAGTCATTTTCAAAATGAGAACTAAAAACAAAGGTACTATTATTTTCTCCCCACACCCCCGTGGACATCTGGTAGCTTTGAAGACCACTGGCCTACAGAGATCATGTCCTAACTATATGTTAGCTGACCTTCCTACTTCTCCCTCCTTCTCTTCCATATTATGCTCTGTCCATGAAAACAATCACTAGCATTTAACAAACATTTACTATGTACCAGGCACTGACTGATCCACAGCCTTTACATGGATTAATTCATTCAATCTCTATCACCATCCTATGGGATAAATCCTTTTCTCATCTCTTTTCACAGTTGATAAAACTGAGGAACAAAGGGCTGAGCAACTAACCCAAGGTTTCAAGGGCATTAAGTGGTTGAGGCAGAACCCAAACCCAAGCAGTCTGCCCTCAGTCTGCATTCCAGGAACTGTGCAGTGGTAGCTCCAATAATATAGGGGTATGCAAAGTTCTACACATCTGCCATGATCTTTTATTCTTCCAGGGCTTTGCACATACTATTTCTTTTGCCTGGACCCATCCTTCAAGGTTTAAGGCTAATGGCAGAGCCTCCAATAGCCTTCTCTGATCCTGCAGAAAACATTAGTTGCTACTCTCTCTCTTTACTTGGGGTGGCTTCCTTGCTCACACTGGAGGGCCTTTCTCTGGGAACTGATCCACTACCTAGGGAAGAAAACCTGAGCCAAGCAGGACCAATCAAATTTCTTCTCCTGGGACTTTGGACTTTAACTGAGTGACAGGGAAACTAGGTGGAATGGAGCTGGGATGGGGTGAGAGGTCATGGGAAAAGAATCCATAAATTGCAGCACCCCACAGCAGAGTTCTCAAACTCCCTTTATTGGATTTTCCAGAGCCATTCTGTCCCGTAAGCTTGGTGATCAACATCTTCCTTGACTTCCAAAAGATATCCCAGTATTTTCATTCACTCTATCCAGAACCATTTTCATTTTCTTCAATGAATAAAACCAACTTACTCAACCCACCGAGTTCCTATATCATTTCCCCACACCTCTACCACTGCATTGATCCATTTGCACTGTGGTCTTCTTCTTGTCTGCGAGTCTCACCACCCCCCACCCACCTAGCAGGCTGTGGGTGCCATGAGTGCACAGGCTGCTTTTGCATCCCTTGACTTTCAGCTCCCAGCACTGCATGTGACCCAGACTGGTGTCAGCCAGCACCTACTGAATGAATGCACGGATGGGTGTGCTCCCCCAGGATGAGGCTGACACATCTGGGTGCTTCCCCTAGCTGTGATCCATTCTCTGTTCACTGATATTCACAGCCGGAGCCTTGAAAACACTATCTCTGAAGAGAAAATCCAGGTTGGAATCATTAAAAGCATTAAAAAATGACCTTCACCTGCTGAAAGCATAATCCATTAATAATGTACCTTGTACTAGAGAGATAATGGGAGTCTCCCACAGGAGGATTAAAGAATGATGGGAATTTAGGGTCGATACTCCTTTCCTCAAAATTGCTTTCTCCCCAAGGTGCAAACAGCAGGGTACACACCAGCCCTCCTGAGGCTAAAACTGGGAAGAGGGGCCCCAGACAGAGGGAAGGACCAAAGTCAGGGAGAAGGTCCTTCCAGGACCTTCCTCTCATCATCTTCTTTCCAACAGTCCCGCAACAGGCTCTGGCTTGTCCACTTCTCTCTGACCAGGAGTTATGAATTGTCTGGTCTCTGCCCGTGGGCACTGATGCCATCATTGACAGAAGCAAAGGTGGTGGCCGGAGCGGGGTATGGAGCCAAGACTAGAGTTTGAGGTTGTGCCCATGGGGACACAGCTTGCAGACAAGCCTCAGACACAGCTAAATCCCCAACTGTCCAAGGACTGAAGGAGGCTCTGTCATTCCTGATTCATGCAGTCACTGAGTCCCTAAGTTGGAAAGACCTTAAAGGTCATCTTATGCTTGAGCACCTTTTGTGACAGGAGATTTACTACCTCCTGAGGCAGACCACTCCGTCTAGGAGGGCACTGACAGTTGGAAGGCCCTTCCTTACACTGGGCCTGGATTGAGCTCTCCTGTTCATCAGGCCCCCCATTCTAATCAGGGAACTTTGAGGGTGCGGGAAGGCCACAGTGCGCCCCAGGTGCAGACCGTAAGAGGGAACATTGTCTACAGAGAATGGAAAACCAGTCACAGAACTGCCTAGAAGTCAATCTGCCTTTTATCACCGCCATTCTCCACTCACCAGCAATCTAAACAACGTTAAGTGCTAAAGTACTCCTTTTTGAAAAAAGAGCTTTTTTGTTGGTCAAGTTCTAAACAATTGTTACAGTTACTTGAGTTTTAATAAAAATGATATATATGCAATAAGCTTCCCTTTAGCATATTTTTTATTACTTACCCTTTAATAAATAGGTGTTCTACACGGAGAAGTCCCAGTTTTACAGCTGGCCCCTAACACACACAAACTCAGCGGCACGCATTCATTCCAAGAGTAAATTTTAAGGTTTGGACTCATTCCAGCTTGCTCCAAGCACAGCTCATGTCCCCCGCCCTTGAGCTACTACAGATCCCTACACTGCACAGTAAATTTTTAGAAACAAGCACAGTAATGATAAGACAAAAAACAGGAAGTGCATTACTTCAATGATGACATTCTACATGACCACTTGAAGTTTTACTTGCATTTAAAACTTAACACCGCGAAACAGTGAAAATTGCCAAGTGCAGTATTTTTTGCTCGGTAAGTGCAATTCTTAGTTCATCTGTATTGAACTTGAAATAATATGCTTAATGTTGAAATTCACCCTTCTCTTTTCATTGTTAATTGTTTTTAAACTCAACAGTTAGGAAAATAAAACTGTGATGCTATTATTTGTTACTGTAACACACTGTAGATATGTTTTTCTTTTCCTCAAAAGCTACAGCAACATAATCAAAACATTCATACGTTCCTTTTTTTTTTTTTATTCTGCAGTGTTTGTTGTATTTTTTACTGGCATCTATATAGCTTAAGACAAAAATTTTCACTGTCTGCTTTTCCTTTGTGATCAATGTGACTATTTGTTTCAGTTTATGTTTATTACTGAAAATAATTTTGTTGCATGGAGGAGAGGGTGGTTAAAAAGTAATCCTCTCTGGCTGTCAGCTAGACCAGGCACGACACTGATTCTACTCCGTCTCTGAGCGCAGGCCCAGTGTTTGAATATCCCCATCACTTCCCTCTGAATTTATCTAGGCTGATCATCCCAGGCCTCCCAGACCTTTCTAATAAAAATAGTTTTGAATATTTCTTCCATCACCACCATAATGACTATTATTTATCAAACACTTTCCGAGTGCCAGGTAATATATATGATTTCATTCGATACTCACTACAGCCCTGTGAAGCAGATCTTGTTCTTCCCATTTTATGGCTGAGAATATTGAGGCTCAAAGGGATGAATGAACATGCCCAAGATTACACAGTCAGTGTGCAGTAGAGCTGAGCTGGAGAGTCATGTCCGTGTGACAGCAAAGCCAATCAATACGAAGGTGCAGCATGAAGAGAGTCACCTCCTTTGTTCCAGAAGCTGTGCTTGTATATATAAAGTTGCCTCTGAACTCACTGTTTCCATGGGCAGCCACAGCAGACAGAGTGGGTCCCATGAGGATGATGAGTTGAGCCACAGAGGTTATGTTTTATCAGGCCTGCAAGAAGAGGGAAGAGCTAACACTGAAATGGAAGAAGGGTTCCTCTGTACGGTCCCAGTGAAGGGACAAAAATGCCCAAGCTCTAAGGAAAGGGTCATATACAAGTCCTCAACTGAAGACAAGTTCAGTGTCTGAAGAGCCCTGATGCCAGGAGCTGAACCTGAGGGCAGAGGAGAGGTGACCAGAAAACCAGGATCAGAGCGCTTCCTCTACAGACAAGTCAGTACGTATCAAGGGGGTCCTGGGAAAAGACTTGGCAGCCCTGGAAGAACAGACAGCCCCTTGCTGGGCTATGGGCAGTTGTTGGGCTTTCACCATGGGCTCAGAGGACTTCCGATGCCTTTGCCACCTCCCTCTACCCAGCCCCTCTGGGGAGGCCAAGAAGACTCAAACAGATGCCCTTGGCTCCCTTAAAACCTCACCTCTATATAAAATAGCTACAAGCATCTTTTCAAGGCCACATCCTAGAGGACAGAAAGCTTTGGACAGCCTTCTAGGTGGATTCTTATCCCATTATCCCTGACGCAAGGTAGGCAGATGGTGGATCCGTTCCAAGCTGCTGGACAGACTCAGGCCTGAATCAGCTTGTTCTCTTGTCCTGGGCTTGGGTTGACCTCCAATCCTACCTTTGTCTTTTGACTCTGAGTCACCTCATCTTAAATATGAGCATTTGGCCTCACTACAAGACCTGACAAAAAATCTTGTTCAAGGTCACTTTATTCAGTCCAGCCATAGATCCAGGTTGTTGAGATGCTTAGGGTCCCACATAAGAGGTGTCCATACAGTTGATGGGGTACTGAGAATCAGCTGGATTCTCCAGCTTCCAGCAATACTAAAATGTGAACAGATGCTGTCTCTTGGGACAGAACTGCTTCCCACAGCCAGGAATGGGAAACTGGGTCCAATTTTTAGGAACAGGAACTAGCAGAACCAGCTAAAGGACAGGGTTTCTGATAACCAGTCTGGGAAGCAGAGACTTCTAGGGGCTCCAGCCCTTCAAGAGGATTAGAGGGCAAGACAAGTCTCCAGACAGAAGCAAGTCCTACACTTTGCTCCAGGAAGGAGGACACAAAAGGGGGAGTTCGAGGGCAGGCAATCACGTAGTGATTTGTACACAACCAGGCATCCACCTCCAGACCCATGGCTTAGGGCCATGACACTGGCCTAGACTTACACTAGTGGAGGTTGGGTTCTGACATGCAGACCTGGGCAGGGTCTGGGGGCTGAGGCTGGGGTGAGTGCCCTTGGGGATTCTGCTGAACAAGGAGAGGAAAGAATTGAGAAGTATGTGAACACTCCCAAGCACCCCTCAGACCAGGAAATCAGCACCCCATCTACAGATCCCAGCATAAGGGGTCAGCCAAGCTTGGACATCCCCAGCCTGACGTTGCATCCTGCTGCTGATATCCCTGCTGTTTCCTTCAGAGCAACAGTGAAGAAATGAGAGCAGGATGATGAACACTGATTAACCGTAGCCCTGGTGGGGGAGATAAGTTTCTCTTTCCTATCTCACGCTTTCTCCCTCCTTCCCTCTCTCTCTCTGAAGAAGCACTGCTCTTTGTCCTGACCTATGGAACGGTGGGTTAATTGGCTTATAAAGCTGCTGAATATGGAACAGAGCCCTAATGGAGATTTAATCAAAGGAGACAGTTGTGTCGAGTGAGGTGTAAAAGCCATTGAAGATGAATGGAGACAGATACAATTTTCCCCCCAGAGTTATTCAGAGCAATTTTAATAAAGTGCAAGTTTAACTATGGAATGGATTGTGTGACTAAGTGTCATTTTGCTGCAGGGCACAGCAGGGCAGGCGAGGGAAGGAGAACTTGGAAAGTCACTTCGAGAAAGTGAAGCTTCTCTCTGCCACAGACAGTGGGTGCAGGACCCAAGTTCAATGCTCCCATCCAAGTCTACTTTTGCCCAATGGCCCATCTATGGGACTCATTTAAATGATGTTTTCTGTATCTTCTGCAGCCGTAGTGAGTGATCTCAGTGGTTAGAGCAGAGGACTCACTAGGCTCAGGCCATGGCTGTGATTTGAGGCCCACAGGCCCAACTATTTACTGGGCACCTCAGCCTAGATCTCTGCCTCTTCCCCTGCCAACCTCTCTACTCCTTCTGTTCCCAGCTAATCTGTCACTCTGTTTGCAAAGGCTTCCCTTAGATGTTCCTCCCTGCATTTCTCTAATGACCTGTATATCATGCAATTCCATAATTACTTTTTTTTGTATGCGTCTACCATTCCCACTAGACTGTGAGCTCCCTGAAGCATATACAGAAACACACACACACACATACACATATGACATTCATTTACTGGAATTATCTTAGACAAGCTGTTGTGTAAATTGCTTCTTTGCTCAGCACTACGGTGTGGACACCTTTCCATATCAATGCATGTGGCTCTATAACAAGCTCTTTAATAGCTGCACTCCACTGCTCTGTGTGAATGTCACATAAATTATTGAATAAATCCCATATCTTTTTCCACTATCAGAAACATTGAAAGGAGCATTCTCTTACACATGTGGTTTTGAAATTTTTTCCAATTAACCCTTTGGTAAATTCTTAGAAGAAACACTGTTGAGGTACAAATTTTGATCCATATTTGCAAGCTGTCCTTCCACAAAGGAAAGAGGTGTGCTAAGGTACACCCCTACAAATGCTGTCTGAGAGTGTCTGTTTCCCTACACCCTTTGTATGCGTTGTCAATCACATTCACTTTTGTCAATCTGATGGGTGAAACCTGATGTCTCGTTCTTGTTAAATTTGACAATTTAATCGTCTAAGAAAGGCTCCTTCTAAAGAGATGATATAACTATATGTCTTGTCAGGGTCATGAGAAATTCCAAAAGCCTGTGGGGGGGAGAAAAATTTGATGAAGCTTTTCTTGAAGAAACCACCCCAAAAAAGAGAGCTGCCTCCTGAAGGAAGACACTGGCAGCCCACACCATTAAACCCAGGTGTAGTCAGATGTAGTCTGGTTCGTGTACTCTCATACCCTAGGGGTCCAAGTGGAGTTTCTGGATGGCAGATTTTCTGGCATCTGATCAGCACCTAAGTCATGAATCTGAGAGGGCCATCTGAATAGTGTGTGGGGCAGCAGATGCAATATGCAAGTCAGAGAGATGGTATGTCTGACATATAAGATATAAGGTACATACAATGGAGACATAAGGAACCTCAACAACAGCCCTAAGGTAAACTCAGGAACCAGGGAGCTGGACAAGGAGCAGTTAGACTCAAGGTGCAGGCTAGTGAGGCTACAGTCAGATGCACCCTGGGTACCCAGAGAGTTAAGTACCCCTGTGCACTGCATGCACCAGATGTAGAGGCAACTGATGATTTGAAGCCCTATTGACTAGTGGGCAAGGGGTTCTTGATGGCCTTCAAGGCTGGGCAAGTTGGGGAGCCATAGCAGATATGGACTATACTCTTGACAAATGAATCTACCAAGAAAAAAGCAAGAAGATACCTTCCCCAGAAAACATGTAGATGTTTGCTTCCAACAAAGTCCTCTTCCAGCCTAGAGGTGGGAGTAATGGTGAGCACAGCTATGCTCTCCTCACAGATCAAAGCTGGGGAGTCCAGATTTAAAGAGGAATGAATTTGAGCTAATGCCGTTCCCACACTTATTGGCATGAAGTTCAGGCCCTGTGCAGGTTATCAATGACTGGAGGAGACCTCAGTGAAACCCAAGTTGGGTACGGAGCAGGGTTAGAGCTGCAAGGCACCAAGGCCAGTCCAGGGACTCTGGCCAAGCAGACTGATACATAGGGCTAGATACAGAAGGTGACTCCAAACCAGATCCATGAATCAAGTCAAATAAAGCCCAAGCATTCCTTATATCTAAGAGGCAAATGTAGGATTTAGAAATTAAAGTCAAAAAGTCAAGAGCTGACAGAGCAATCAACTTGAAAATCGACCTGAGTGTGAGAGCATGTGTAAATGAGCATGTGCGTGGGTGAGTGTGTGGGTGTGTGTGCGAGTATGTGAGTGCCTGTCTGCCTGCAAGAGCACCTGGGGGCAGGCGGCCCAGGCTCTCCTGGCAGAGCCGCTGCTGCTGCCAAGCCCAGAACTTGTGGCTGGGCAGATTTGGAGGTGGAATCATTTTGTGGAATTTGTGATATATTCCTCAGGAAGAAGCTGCCAAAGTGGCTTCACCTTGGTGCCCAGACTTGCCTTTGTGATCTCCATGCCTTCCAGGCTGGACCACACACCCTGATGCTGTTGAGAGCCTGGGTCCAGGGGGCTGCAGTACTTGCCATGGAGGGAGCTGTAGCCTCCCCAGCCCCAGGTGCCACTGGAACCATGAACAGAACAGATTCTAACTGAGGAGGCTGCAAATTGGCCAAGGAGCCAGGATTGCTGGGGGCAGAGAGAGGTGGCTAGATGGCTGCTGGCTGCAGAAGTCACAGCAGGAGCACAGTGGCAGAAGCCTGAGGCTGAAACTCACAGGAGGGAGCAGCCTGGGTGCCCTGCCACTGTCCCGTGTTAAAGTTTTGCTGCTGGACTCTTCCCTTCCTTCCCCCATCCCATCAGGATGATATGAGACTCAGAAGAAGACAATGCACACAGGATATATTCTACTGATTTGAGGCAGTGGGAAGAGGTGTCAATGTGAGAAAGAAGCCTCGAGAGGTGGCCTCCTGTACATGCCCCAAATGTGGATCCAACCCACACCTAGAAGCTCTCTCAAGGCAGAGGCGGGCATGGTAGGGGTTGAGCCCCTTAGTCAGCCAGACAGGGAAAAGTTCCCAGCAACAAATGGGCCAATGAAAGATCAGGTCCCGAATAAAACAGGAGAGTCCACATAACCCACACAAAGGACATTCTAGAGCATCCAGGTCAGATCAAGGAGTCTGCACCACACCATGGAGGTCTCTCTGCTCTGGGGAGAGACAAAAACCACTAGAGATAAACCCATCATCCTTTTTTATTTCTCCTTCAAGGGGCAAAGCACAGGCTGTGTGTTTTGGGCTACCCACCTTGGACCCCAGGAAAAGGAGGGTGGCACAGACTGGAGGTGCGCAAAGAAGGTCTGGAGTGGGAGGCATGGGGGAGAGTCTTGAGGGAGTGGTCATGGGATTTTGGGGGGGCTGGATATACTGGTCTCCACAGAAGCTATCTTTCTTGAGAAGAGCTAGCCCCTTCCAGGGGAAAATCAATTACCTTACCCTGTGGGATACCACTCCCCCCCCCCTCTGGAAATCCCCTCACCACAACCTCTGAAATGTTGTTTGCTCCATTCAGCAACTTTTTTGTTCTTTTTTCAGTTCAATCTTTTTTCTTTTTGTTTTGTTTGTTTCTTTTCTCTCACCCTGCAGTTTAACCCTTGCTAAGGAGACAGCAACATAAACAGACTCAGGGGTCTTCAGAGACTGGCAGTAAGGTACAGCCAATCCACACACTATCCTGGAAAACAGACTGATGCTTCCCCCTCATGGAAGAGCCACAGAAATATCCTCTCGGTGTCCGGCAGACCCAAAATCTGGACTGGAAGCCTACTAGGAGACCTACCCTGCTGAGTACAGAAAAATAACCCTGGACAGACACAGACTAATGGCTCGTGGGGGAGGGAGAACAAACCCACCATCTTCCCTGAAGTCTGAAAGGTACCTGCCATGGGAGATCCAAGAAATCATACCCCCCATCTCCTCCAGAAGCTCTCTCAGAAATAGTAGGGTCTAGGACTAGGCTGCTGACACACACCTGGACCCAGTGCTGATAAAAGCCAGCTTTTCAGAGCAGCTTGGCCCACCCTAGGGGCAGCCAAGTCCAGAGGAGTCAGACACAAACTGTGGATCACCAACAGCTTTGAAAACACAACTGAAGGCCAGACGTGAACAGCATGTGACATTGGCTTACACCAGTCTCAGAGCAGTATCCAAAGGGAGAAACCAGAAGGCAAGATCTAAACTGTGCTGAGACAAATACACTTGGCTCTTCTCTCATTAGCTTAGCTATTTTTCATTACCATAGCCTTTTTATTTATTTTTGAAATCTATTTTTTTCTTTTCTTTTTGGTCCTCTAATTTTTATTTCCTATTTCCTATTCTACTCTTATCTTTAATTACTCCACTGTTGCCTTTTTCTCTTCTTTTATTATTTTTGTTACTTTTTCTGTGTTCTTTTTCCCCAATTTTCTCTTTCAAATAATTATGAGTAGGAGTTCTCCTTTCTCCTCTCATAATCACTTTTCTTTTCTTTGGTCCTCTCATATTCTTTTTCCTTTTCCCTTTTCTCTACCATTCCATTTCTCTTTTGACTTTTAATATTCTGTGCTCTCTTGTTGCTGATATTGCTGTGATTATCAGGGGGTATTTTGGTGTTGTTTTGCTTTGTTCTGTCAACACCTATACAACAATGTATAACACGTGGTGGAGGTTGAGCCTCTTAGTCAGCCAGATGAAAGGGAGTTTCCACCAACAAATGGGCTGATAGAAATCAGAACCAAATACAACATAAGAGTCCACATAACCCACACAGAGAACATTCCTAGAGCATACAGATCAGGAGAAAAAGGAGTCAGCACCACTGGGGCCCACAGACTCTTAATACACAAGGTGACTCCACAAGACAGAGTCAAAGAAAATCAAACAAATACATAGAAACAAACACAAAGACACAACTAAAATGGGGAGACAAAGAAACAACCCCCAAACACAAGAAAAGGAGGAATCTCCAGAAAAAGAGCTAAGTGAAATTGAGGCAAGCAATTTATAAGACATAGAGTTCAAAGTTATGGTCATAAGGATGTTCAAGGAACTTAGTGAGATCTACGAGGAACTGAGTGGAACCTACATCAGCATGAACAAGGACACAGAAACCTTGACTAAGAACCAGATGGAAATGAAGAACACACTAGAAGGAATTACAGCAGGCTAGACAGAGCAAAGGATCGAATCAGTGAGCTGGAAGACAAGGTAGGAAAAAACACCTAGTCAGAGCAAACAAAATGAAAATAAGAGTCAAAAAGACTGAGGCCAGTTTAAGAGAGTTTTGGGACAACATGAAACATAACAATATTTGCATCATAGAGATACCAGAAGGAGAAGAAAAGGGACAAGGGATAGAAAACCTGTTTGAAAAAATAATGACAGAAAACTTTCCTAACTTGCTGAGGGAAAATGTCATGCAAGTCCATGAAGCACAGAGGGTCCTAATCAAGATGAACTCAAAGAGGCCCACTCCAAGACACATTACAATCAAAATGGCAAAATTTAAAAACAAAGAGACAATCTTAAAGGCAGCAAGGGAGAAACAGCTAGTAACATATAAGGAAACTCTGAGAAGGCTATCAGTTAATTTCTCAATAGAAACACTACAAGCCAGAAGGAAGTGGCACAAAATATTCCAAGTAATGAAAAGCAAGGATCTGCAACCAAGACTGCTCTATCCAGCAAGGCTCTCATTTAAAATGGAAGGCAAAATAAAGAGCTTCCTAGACAAAAGAAGGCTAAAAGAGTACATCTCCACCAAGCCCTGCAAGAGATGCTAAAGGGACTGCTTTAAAAAGAATAGAGAGAGAAAGAGGAACACAGGTACAAAGGGAAAAAAATGGTGATGAATAAGTACCTATCAATAATAACCTTAAATATAAATGGATTAAATGCTCCAATCAAAAGACATAAGGTAGCTGAATGGATAAGAAAGCATGACCTGCATATATGCTGTCTACAAGATGTCTGCCTCAGAACAAAAGATATACACAGGCTGAAAGTGAAGGGATGGAAAACAATATTCCATGCAAATGGACACGAAAAGAAGCCAGGGAAGCAATACTTATATCAGACAAAATAGACTTCAAAACAAAGGCTGTAAGAAGAGACAAAGAAGGTCACTACTAATATTTAAGGGAGGATATAACTCTTATAAACAAATATGTACCCAGTAGAGGAGCACCTAACATATAAAGAAAATATAGGAAGACTGTAAGAAAAAGACAGACAGTACTACAGTCATTGTAGGTGATTTTAACACCCCACTCTCAACAATGGATAGATCTTCCAAACAAAAAATCAATAAAAATGTTGCAGAAGTGAATGATACTCTAGATCACAGGGTGGCAAACACAAGATCTGCAGGCCAGATCTGGCCCTCCACCTTGTTTTATCCCGGCCAGCACCTTGTTTCTACCCGGCAGCAGCACTGAGCTCTTAAGGAGTAGTTACATTTACACAGTCCTAAAGTTACATTCAGCCCTTTGAAGGCAACTGCAAGGCTGATGTGGCCCCCAGTGAAAATGAGTTTGACACCCCTGCAATCAAATGGACTTAATTGATATTTATAGAACATTTCGCCCCAAAGAAGCAAAATACACATTTTTCTCAAATGCACATGGATCATTCTCAAAGATAAACCACATGGTAGGACACAAAACAAGCCTTAATAAATTCAAGAAAGTTGAAGTCATACCAAGTATATGCTCAGATCACAATGGATTGAAACTAAAAACCATCCTCAAGGAAAAACCTCAAAAACATTCAACTACATGGAGATTGAATAACATGTTATTAAACAATGAAAGGGTTAACAATGAGATCAAGGAAGAAATCAAAAAGTATTTGGAAACAAATGAAAATGAACACACAACAACCCAAAACCTATGGAACACAGCAAAGGCAGACCTGAGAGGGAAGTTCATAGCAATTCAGGCCTACCTAAACAAGATAGAAAAATCTCAAATAAACAACCTAACCCTACATCTAAAAAACTAGAGGAACAACAACAACCAAAGCCAAGAGCAAGCAGAAGGAAGGAAATAATCAAGAATAGAGCAGAATTAAATGACGTAAAGACTTAGACAGAAAAACAATTCAAAGGATCAATGAATCCAGGAGCTAGTTCTTTGAAAAGATAAACAAAATTGACAAACCATTAACCAGACTCATCAAGAAAAAAAGACAGAGGATCCAAATAAATAAAATCAGAAATGAAAGAGATGTAACAACTGATACCACAGAAATACAAAGGATTGTAAGAAATTACTATGAACAACTATATGCCAAGAAATTGGACAACTTTGGTGAAATGGATAAATTTCTAGAAACATACAACCTTCCAAAACTGAATCATGAAGGAGCAGAAAACCTGAATAGACCAATAACAACTAGCGAAATTGAAGCAGTAATCAAAAAACTACTGACACACAAAAGCCCTGCTCCAGGTGGCTTCACAGTCCAATTTTACCAAGCATTTAAAGAAGAAATAACACCTCTCCTTCTCAAACTATTCAAAAGAATTCAAGAAGTGGGAGGCCTCCCAAACTCTTTCTACAAGGCTGTATTGTCCTAATCCCAAAACCAGGTAAAGACACAACAAAAAAAATTATAGGCCAATATCTCTGATGAACATAGATGCTAAAATTCTCAACAAAATACTAGCAAAATGAATCCAACAATACAGTAAAAATATCATACACCATGATCAAGTGGGAATTATTTCAGAATTGCAAGGATAGTACAATATGTGCAAATCGATAAATGTGATATATCACATAAACAAAATGAAGACAAAAATCACATGATCATGTCAATAGATGCCAATAAAGCATTTGATAAACTCCAGCACCCATTTATGATAAAAACACTCAGCGAAGTGGGAAGAGAGGGAACATGCCTCAACATAATAAAGGCCATATACAAAAAACCTACTACCAATATCATACTTGATGGGCAAAAACTAAAAGTGTTTCTTTAAGATCAGGAATAAGACAAGGGTGTCCACTTTCACCACTCTTATTCTGCATAGCACTGGAGGTCCTAGTCACAGCAATCAGACAAGAAGAAGAAATAAAGGGCATCCGTATTGGAAAGGAGGAAGGAAAACTGTCATTTGCAGATGATGTGATAGTGTGCATAGAAAATCCTACATGCTCCACCAAAAATCTATTCAACATAATAAGTGAATCCAGCAAAGTTGCAGGATACAAAGTCAATATTCAGAAATCAATGG
>VMDR010007353.1:19673-41099 GCA_007922815.1 Macrotus californicus | reverse complement strand
TTAGTTGTTCTTGTCTTCTGTAGTTTCTACTTGTCTTCTGGGTTCTTATTGTCAGAGCTTTGCCTGTTTTTAAAGTCAGTATGTATTTTATAGTCATCATGAAATCTTAACATATTTTCAGGATTTTCAGTTTTGTTGAACTGTATATGCATTGTGTTTCAGTGAGAGGCTAATTAATTGATCTGTGCCTCCATTCAAATCTGTGTTTATTTTTTTCCAGGTAGGGCAAGATAACTAGAAGAGGATTTAATTTTATGACTGGTCAGTTCATTCATGAATATTGTTGTGTTATTTACTTCCTTTCTGCAACCTTACCACTTTAGAGACTTTAGATTACAAGTATCTGAATAACAATCTTTTACAGTTTTTTATATTGCCATTTTACTTTAATGTTGTATTTCAAACTCTTTTTAAACGTCATTTAAAAAATAAATTCAAGAATGTATGACTCATAGGGTCCTGTAATATGTTTGTTACTATAAGTAGTGATTCTTGGTAAATGTTTACCTCTTTTAACTGAAAAATGTTTGGATTGTTTTCCATGGATGAATAAATTTCTAAGGGTTGCAAGGTAGGACGATTTTCAAGGTTTTTGATATGTATTTCCCAGTTTTTAAAATCAGTTTACATTCATTAGCAGTAGGAATGTGTCCATTTAATACACTTTGATGTATATGGTCGTTTTTAAAAACTGGAACAAATGTGTGAGAGGTATTAAGGGCATGTCATTGGTATATATACCTTTCATAGGGAAGAAATTCCCTGTGGGTAAATCTGTGTTCCTCCATTGATCATACTCGAATGTGTCAGACTAATCCTTCCGAAGCACTTGCAATTTTGTCATTTCCCTATTCCCCGTTTACTGCTTACTCGCTTTTCTGTGGATTTCAGTGGATAGTATTTTAAAAAATATTTGTGGCCTCTCAGAACTGTTTTGTATAAGCATAGTACATTGCATTTTCTGTATAATTGCATACAATAAAGTATAGTATAGTTTCTTAATTTTTACCTTGTCTCTCCCACTGAATGCATAATGTGGGTGAGAAAATTGCATTACTGTAGTTTTGGTGTCTTTGATGTTGAATAGTGACAGAAGAATCATGCAATAATAAATATATATTAAAATATTAATGTTTTTTCTTAATATATTCTGTACTTTAAAAAATACTGTTTAGCCCTGGCTGGCATAGCTCACTGGATTGAGTGCTGGACTGCAAACCAAAAGGTCACTGGTTCAATTCCCAGTCAGGGCACATACCTGGGTTGCAGGCTAGGTCCCCAGTTTGGGGTGTGCAAGAGGCAACCAATCAGTGTATCTGTCACATATGGATGTTTCTCTCCCTCTCTTTCTCTCTTCCTCCTCCTCTCTCTAAAAATAAAAAATAAATACAATCTAAAAAAAAAGTACTGTTTAGAGTTACTGGTTCAATTAATGGCAATAAAGGTTCTAGATAAAAATTTTCCTTTACTAGTGCTCTGTGTCATATGGTGTTTGTTTTGGCAGCAGATGAGGTGAGGATGTAAAACTGAATTCAAAGGAAAAGTGGGTAAGAGGGTGGGGTAGGGAGAATTAATTGTAATTTAAGGCTTGTTAAATGCTTTTTTTGAACATTCGTTTCATTCTTTTCCTTGTTAGGAGCCTGGCTCCTCCAGGAGCCAGACATAGATCAGACAGGCTTCAGCTTCCTGTTGTGTCAAGCGGAGGAGAACAGTGAGAGCTTCAAGGAGGGTCGACTGAGTGAGCAGGTGCCACGTGCTCAGGGCAAGGCCTAGCACTCATTTAATCTCTGCTGTTAGTGTTACATGTAATACCTTTAAAGATAGGTATTTTTCTTGTGCAGAAGCTTCTTAGTTTGATGCAACCCTACGTGTCAGTTTTTTCTTTCATTGCCTGAGTGTTGGGTGTCAGACTCAGTGAAAGTATGAAATAGACAAGACCAGTGTTTTGTAGCTTTTCCCATATATTTTCTACTAGGTTTTATAGTTTTATGCCTTACATTTAGATTTTTATTCCATTTTGAGGTAATACAAGGGTCCAATTCCATTCTTTTGCAAGTGGATATCCGGTTATCTTATAACAAAATAACTTTTGTTATTTTTTTTAATACTGGTGGTTTGGTCACAGGCGTTCATGTGTTCTCTAGTACCTGCCTGAAATAGAAAGTGGTTCTTTTCTTGCAGACCTCTGTGAAATTAGTGATAGGTAAATAGGTTACTTTTTGAGGAGTCCTGAGGGCGCAACAAAGTGAATGTAAATGGGAGGTGAAGAACATCTGTGATGTGTAATGGGTGCTGAGTTGTGAGAATTCTGGATTGTGAGGCACTGTTAATTTGGTTTTTGAAGTTGTAGGAATAGAAATAGTTGCATTGTTGAAAGAGAAAAATTTTTAAACATTGGGAAGGGACCATAGTATCTTTGGGGTTGTTGAGGAATCTGAGGATGAGTCTTAATTGTTTCAAATTCATAATCAAGTGTTTCTGAAAAACTTTTATATTCAAACTCAAGGTATGAACTTGGAGCCCAAGGGAGGGAAAACAGGGGAAAAAAGGACTGTACGTCTCTCATGTCCATTTAACCAGTAAAACTCATCAAACTGGTATTGAAATTATTAATTGCGTATCAATGCCACAGTCTGTGAACTTGGTGTCTTTGTAATGGGTTGGCCAGAAAGGTCTTTTTGTTTTTTCCATAAGATGGCTTCAGTTGCGCTTAGTCGTCTTCAACTTCATTCAGACAATTTTGTTAGATTTTATTGTGACAGCTGCTGTATCAGTGTGCACTAAAAAAAGACTTACCAAATTGGTGAACTTTTGTGTACCTATTTTAATATAGAAGATGGAAGAAAATACACAACATTTTGGCATGTTATGCTTTATTATTTCAAGAAAGCTAAAAACATAACTAAAACTCAAAAAAACGATTTGTTCAGTGTATGGAGAAGGTGCTGTGACTGATCGAATGTGTCCAAAGTGGTTTGTAAAGTTTTGTGCTGGAGATTTCTCATTGAATGATGCTCCATGGTCAGGTAGACCAGTTGAAGTTGATAGCGATCAAATCAAGATGTTAATAGAGAACAATTAACGTTATACCACATGGGAGCCAACATACTCCAAATATCTAAATCAATGAAGTTATTGGTGAAAATGAAAAATTTATCTTTTATTTTACAGAAAAGACCAAACAGACTTTTTGGCCAACCCAATATTTAGAAATTTTTCTGGATGAGTTGTAAAACAGCAGATGCTTTTCTTTGGGGGCTCTGAGGGAATAACTGGGGAATCATCTTCTAACTCAAGGACATGATTTTGGGAGATGTAAGCCTCTTTACCATTGATATAGCCTTGGGATAGAGCCCAGTCAGGCCTGGGCTCAGATCCTTTTTGATTTTTGTCATGCTCTCTGGCTCATTATGTGACTCACTTGATTTGGCTGGTATCCCCATCTCTCTCTTTAATGAGCCTAAATAGAACAATGCAAGCGTAATAGAAAATTGATAAGCTATGAGTTTAAATTTTACATGCACACACACACACACACACATATAAAGATATGTTTTCATTCAGCTCTAATTTACATAGCAAGCACGTAGGTTGCTGATTTAAAGAGTATAAGCCAGTGATTTTTGGTATATTTGTATAGTTGTATAACCATCACTACAGTTAATTTTAGAACATTTTTATTGCCTCAAAAAAAAATTCTGTATGCTTTCGCAGTCATTTCCTATTTCCCATCAGTCACCCAGACGTAGGCAACCAATGACCTGCTTTTTCTTTAGGAATTTGCCTATTTTGAACATTTTGTGGAAGTGGAAACATACAACACATTGTCTTTGGTTACTGGCTTCTCTGATATTTCATAGTGTTTTCAAGGAGGCATGCACATTGTAGCATATATCAGTATTGTGGAATACTACTTTGTTGTGTATATACATATACTACATTTTGTTTATACGGTCCTTAGTTGATGGACATTTGGTTGTTTCCACTTTTTGACAATTTTGAGTAATGTTGCTATGAAAAGTTCATGTAGAATTTTTACGTGGATGTATGTTTTCATTTCTTTTCATATACTTAGAAGTGGAATTGCTGGGTCACGTGGTAATTTTTCTGTTTAATCTTTCATAGAAACTGCAGGATTGCTTTCCAGAGTGACTCCTCCCCACCCCCATCACATTCTCAACTGTAATGTGAGAGATTTCCAATTTCTCCACATCCTTGTCAACACTTGTTATTATCTGCCTTTATTTTTATTATAGCCGTCCTGTTAGGTGTGAAGTGGCAATTCGTGGTTTTCTTTTACTTTTTGTCTCTGATGGCTAATGATGTTGACCGTCATACTTATTATCATGTGCTTACTGGCCATTTGTATATTGTCTTTGGGGATATAGTAAGATCCTTTGCTCAATTTTAAATTAAGTCATTTTTTGTTACTAAGTTGTAAGAGTTATTTATTTGCCTTTATTATTGGGTTTGGGAGTTATGTGCTTTTGGTTCTAGGGGTAAAAGGGACATGTACCTAGTTCTTACTACTGAGGTGTTTCCTGTAGTCTTAACACAGAAGGGTAGAGGAGGCCAGAGACAAGAAATTACTTGCTCCTGAGTGCAGCTGCACTAGATTACTACTTTCTTTTCTTTATATTTCAATCAGGATATTCTCTTGATTTAACCCTAAACTTGAAAGGGGGGGTAATTTTTCTTTGAGGGTGAGTTCTTTGCTTCTGGTGACATGGGTATCTTTCAAGCATGAATTTTATTTATTCCTTGAATACAAATGAAGTTGGAATTTTTTAAATAATCAAGCAAAAACAATTCTTCTATTTTGTATACTGAGAAATATATAAATATGATAGTGTCCTAAATGCTTCACAGGCAAGTATAATTTTATATTTATATTGAAAATAGATTTAATCTTTTGACATAGCTATTAACATACTTTGGAGGGCTTTAGATTCTGAAGCTCAATAGAATTTTGTTCTTTTTGGTAAAAAGCTTTATTTTAAAATTAATTTTATTAAGTTTATAACTTAAATTTCTTAGCAGAATTGGTCAGTAGAGCTTTCTGTGGTAATGGAAGTGTTCCGTCCAGTATGGTAATTCTGCCCCCCACCCCACCCCCCTTGTCCCCACTGTTGCTGTTGAGCACATGCGATATAGTTGGTAAGACTGCTGAGTTTTTGGTTCATTTATTTTTAATTAATTAAAAGTTAAATTTAAATAACCACATGTGGCTGATGTCTACCTTACACAGGTTCTAGGCAGCACAGGTATAGAACCTCACTGATCTATAACTTTTTTTTTTTTTAAGTATGAGTTCAGTTGTAAGAAATTTTGTAAGAAATAAGTACAATATATTTTTGGTAAATATCTTTAATGATTTATTTTCTGTTTTCTCTTAAGAGTGCTTACTTTCTAGACACAGCCTATTAAACTTTACAAATAAAATTAAATTTCTATATCTGTAATTACAATATAAAAATGGCTGGGCAGATTTTCACCAAATTTAGAAGGTTTGAGATGTTCTGAATGAACATGTAAACTGCGTGTCATACTTAAGAGTGACTTTGGGGGAGAATGGTGGCCGTCATCAGCCTGAGAGGCTGGCAGATGATTGGAAAGCCCTGCCACCCTTCATCCAGGATGTAGCACAGATGGGAACAGCTCCTGATTTCAAATATGAGTCTTAAATAGAAACTGACTGCAGCAGGAGATCCTGAGCTACTTGGCAGCTCTCTGTAGCCTGCTCCAGAGTTAGTAGCAGCAATGACTGTCCCGTGAGAATGGAGAGAGGCTAGTTGCTAGTCTTAAATAAAATCGATCATTTACTACCTTTACAAGGCAGAAAAGCAAGCCACACTTTATTGACAATTTTTGGATGATGGCAGTGTTCTAGATAAATTTAACTTTTATTAACATGATTATGAATGCTTCAGAAAGGAAAGGGAATCAGCTGATCTGACATTTTTTATATTTAAGTTCATGAGTGTCTTGAGATTAAGGCTTTTTCTCATGAAAAGTTTAACTTTGACTTAGCAAATAAACATTTGAAACTTTTTCTGGCCAGGGAGGATGTTTAGTTTAGTTTACATAGTAGTTCAACATACCACATTCATGAAATACAGTAGGGATAATGGCAAGATGTATTTTAACCCTTTCGGTACGAGCACTCTTTCCACCACGACATTCCCGCTGTACGAGGTGCTAGGCCGAAAACGCGCACATAGCACATGGTCAGTCCTCCTTTGTGTGAAGACTTTCCTAACCTTATATAAGATCTATGCTTAATAAAACAGTGCTTTTTTCCAAGTGTTGTTTGTAACTTTAATATTAAGAGATAGTTATATAAAATTCTATCAATTATATAAGTAAAATTTATAAAAATTATATACAGATGGATGCTGGATATATCCTGCGCTTGTCCACACAGGTCATCAGATGGGCGCCGGATATATCCGGCACCCGTACCGAAAGGGTTAACTGATAGTTTGGTAATCCATATGGAATAAACTAGCATTAGAGCTCATACTTTGAAGAAAAATACCAGGTGGATAATTATTTCAATTATCAGGTTATCAGAGTTGAAGATGTGCGTATTCTACTCATTGTAGTTTTTGCTTCTATATATACACCGTCAAGCAGTGGGTTCCATGTTTTATTTTTGCCTCAATACATACACAGGTCACATACATTTGTGTATAACTGAAATATATTTGAAAGAAACAGTAATCTTACTACATGAAATGCACTTAGGTATTTTCCGCTTTATTCCATTTTTAATAAAATACTGTCTGTGACCCACAACATTGACTTTACGAGTTGCTGAATGTGACTTGAGAAAAACTGCTTTTGAGAAATTCTTGTCCATGTGTACAAGGTGATGTATGTGAAAATTTTAGCATGTTGTTAATGTAAAGTGCTATATCCAAAACATTCATTGAAAAAAGGGCTCAATATACTGCTGAATATTCTGACAGTGTAAGGAAGTGCAGAGAACTCAATGAGAAGTCAATTTTCTATAGGAAGATGACTGTTTTAGTCATTTTTAATATGGTTTTGGAAAGCACTAAAACTAAAATTTTATAATAATTTTTATTTACAGAGGAGTATTTATTTTTCAGTTTGGTTTTAATTAAAAAAGTGATTTTTGCCCTGGCTGGTGTGGCTCAGTGGATTGAGCGCCAGCCTGTTATCCAAGGGGTCACTGGTTTGATTCCCAGTCAGGGCACATGCCTGGGTTGTGGGCTGGGTCCCCAGTGGGGGACGTGCAGGAGGCAACCACACACTGATGTTTCTCTCCCTCTCTGTCTCTTTCCTTTCCCCTCGCCCTAAAAATAAATAAAATCTTAAAAAAAAAGTTATTTTCTCTTAAAGATGGAACAAAGAAAGGTGCTAAGATTGTCTAACAAAGTATAGTTGGCCCTCTGTATCTGTGGGTTCCACATTAGCAGATTCATCCAACAGCTGATTGAAAATATTTGGAGATAAAAGTTATATGTGTATTGTTACTGATGTGACCTATGTTGTTAGCTCTCCAGTGGTTGTGTCTGTACTGAACATGTACATACATTTTTTTCGTGTCATTCCCTAAACGATACTGTATAACAACTGTTTACATAGCATTTACATCATATAAGGCATTATATATAGTCTAGAGATGATTCAAAGTATATGAGAGGATATGCATAGGCTATATGCAAATACCATGCCATTTTATATAACGGACTTGAGCATCTGGGGATTTTGGTATCTGCAGGGGTCCTGGAACTCATCCCCCACAGATACCAGATACCTAGGGACCCCATACCTGTTTGAATAGTAATGGAGGTACTTGAAATGATGATAACAGAGGATTGGTTTCTTCTTATAATACAATTTATAAACGTTTACAGAACCTTTAGATGTACCATTAGGTATTGGGTTTTTTTCTTCATGAGTTAGCTTTCTTAAACTTTACAATAATTTTAAAAGTATTACAACCATTTCCTAGCTCTATAGTTTTAATTTCTGTTTGTTACAACTGGTTTCAGGAAGCTGGCTTTGTGTTTATGCTTTTATTACTTTATTATCCTCCTTTCCACATGAAAGAAATTTGATGAAACCCAAAGTTGACAATTCCAGCTGACACCATAATATAAACCATTTTTCTGTGAGAACATGCTGGACATGCACCTGCTAGCGGAATGAAAACCTAATTTGCTTCTCTAAGCTGTTGCTTAAAAATCATCAAAGAGGTAACATGTTAGTAGTCATTAATGCAAACAAACCTGGCTGTTGTGTGTGTTTCCTCGTTGGAAATGCTGTCCCCTTGTTTGTAAATCAGTGTAGTGCCCAGCCCAATGCATGGAACACAGTTGGTCTTTAAGAAATGCTTGTTGAATGAAGGTACTTGACTAACATCCTGGATATATGAGTCTTTTACAGTTTTTAGTGTCTTTTGAAGGTCAGTTGCTACTTTGTGAAGACAAAATATCACTCTTAGAAGCCTATTTTAATGAAGAATAAGAGAACAGGCAGTGGTTCTCGGTTTGGAATGCTCCTCAACATAGTGAGTGTGATGACACGAGCTTTGTTTCTGTTGAACCCTTCACCATCAGGCTCTTATGACGTACTGATGGGATTTGCAGATAAGGCTTTTTGCTTTAAAAAAATTCATGTATATATTATCCAAAATTATAAGGTAAACAATCTTATTGTGTTTGACATTTAATTTATTTTTAAAAATTAAAGGTAGGAAAGGATTTAGTAGATACTCCTTTAAAATTAGGAAAGGCCCTGACTGGTGTGACTCAGTTAATTGGGTGTCGTCCTGTGAAGTGAAAGGTCACTGGTTTGATTCCTGGTCAGGGCACATGCCTGGGTAGTGGGTCCCTGGTCAATGCTTCTAATTGATGTTTCTCTCTCACATTGATGTATCTATTCTTCCCTCCCCCTCTCTCTAAAGATAAAATAAATGAAATCTTTAAAAAAATAAAATAAGCAAGTAATTTCATATACGGGGTGGACAAAAGTAGGTTTATAGTTGTAACACAATAATAAATAATACAGGAATTCATAGGTGTACTCACCACTATAAACCAACTTTTGCCCATCCCTGTATTTAAATTAATGTTTGACTATTTGTTGTGTTCTTTACCTTCAGATAAAATACCTGTTTAGCAAGAACTCAGTTTTCCAGAAATGTTTTGTTCTTCATCTTAACTATCTAAAATATGGGCAAGAGTAAGAATACAGTTTTGAAATTTTATCGTGTGCAAGGTACCAGATCAGGAATTGGGTGGTGCAGAAGAAGTGGTAAAGCCTCTCGGTGGGAGAGGAAACTGTTTATGCAGTTAGTTCAAGTGCAAGAGGGACTAGAGGAAGCATTGTAGTCAAGATCTGTGGAAGACACAGACACTTCACAGGGAGTTGATCAAACTCAATGTGATTGTTGAAGGAAGAGTATAATTTGGCAAGCTAGAGTAAGGAAGAATGGCTTTTATGAAGTAGAAGGGCAAGGCTGAACTGAGATGGGAGACAAGTTCAGGTAGGGAGGCCTGGCAGGGAGACACAGTGAAGGAACAGGCTTCAATTCTGTGTTCTTCCTGGCCTGTGATCCATCAGCATGTTAGGAACCTCTTCAGAAGAGGCTTTCCCATTTTCGCTGGTGTTTTAGAAAGGGTCTGGAAGACGATGGCAAAGATCAGTTATTGTGGTTTGTTTTTTAAACCAAAGAGATTCACAGATGTTTTTTGGAATTATTGCCCTTGAGCCAGTTCTGGGCAGGTAGAGTTGTGAAATCACGTGGTCTGAACAAACCTTTTCCGATCTGAGAGGCCCTGGGCTGCGTCAGGTGCAGGGTTGGGGGTGGGGGGGGTGTCTGTGTGTAGTCAGTGGTGGACCCCACCCACTTTATCCTGCACTTGGGATCTTTGCCACAAAGGGTATTGCATCAGTAGAGAAAATTTCTTCTGTGCTATTTGTGCCTTTAAAAAATTAGTTTAAAGATTTATTTGAATAAATGTGAAACCATTTAGATAGTGCCTGGCTCATAGTGAAAAGTAGGGCTTAGCTGGCTTTTTCCACCAGTAAAATTATAAACTTCCTTGTTCTGATTTCAGTACTGTTCCAACAAAATACTCCATGAGATTAGGGGTTACATCAATCTTGTTCATGACGAAACAAACACAGAACTATAAGTGGCCTGCAAGGTTATAGTTACACACAAGTGCAAATCTTTTGGAAGTAAGTTTTTAAAATTCAGTTACTATTGATTCAATTCAGTATTTCTACCAGCATGCTCCTTTAAAAAAAAATGTAAGTAATGATAGAAAACTTACAAGGAATATGGGGGATAAAAGTGTTTAAAGAGTTAGCAATACCCAGAATAGATACTGAAGCTGGTAAGAAAATAGAAGTTTTAAAACTTACCAATAAATTTGCTGTTAATAAACTATTTTCTGCTTAAAATGCTTAAGTTGTTAGAACATTGTCCTCAGTTGTTGTTTGATCAAATCTTACTTTGGATTTTAAATTTCAGACTTTACTGATTATAGTGAATTATTATTTTTACAGCAAGGAATGCTCTTTATAAGTGAAGTTTTGAACCACCACAGGGAAAGAACCTTCTTTTGTTGGCAGGATGTTCCCAATAGAGTGCGGGCAGGAGCCCAACTCAAGCAGTTGAACTACTGAGGCAGTATAACTTCTCCAGGTTTTGTATAGCAGACTGGTCGTATGTATGCTTTTTAAATGTGTATAATCTTTGACCTGATAATTTGCTCCTGATTCTATGTCCCAGGAAAATGATTTGTGAAATGCAAGCAATGATGTGTGACTGAAGATGTTTTTCACAATATTGTATACATTCCCCTAAGGCTGAAATCAGGTGGTTAAGTAATTTTGGTATGTCTGTATGATGAAGTCATCTCTGTCAGTTGCAGTAATACTTAGAGAAAAAATGCTTGTGAAAAGAATGATCTCAAGTTATGTAAAATATACCTGGGTAAAAGCTGATAGTAGATATGTGGAGATACTATGCCTGTTTTTTATGTTTTTTCATGCACAGCTTTTTTTTTTACCTGCCTTTTAAATGAGGTTTTATACAGAATAAGAATAGTACATATTTAACATTATATATATAGTATGTGTATTATATAATAATACATAATTCTTTGGTTTCTTAGACCTCTTTCCATGATTTGGAGTAATATGAGGGGAGACCAAAAAAACCCCTGGAATTATCTTCTGGAGGGCAGGCCCCTTGTAGTACAGGCTTCCTCCACTAGGTGAGTGTTCTAGGAACCCATCTGTGTCAGTGTACCAGCTGGTAGTGTTGTGAGAGGCTGAGTTGTGCTTCAGTGAATTTTTTTTTTTGAAGACTCTTTCAGTGCCTTTTGCCAATTTCGTGATGAGTGATTTACAAGTGCACCTACCCACACCTGTGCTGAGTGTTCAAGCAGTTTTCGACCAAAAACAGCATGACCCCTGGGTACCCTGTGCCCTACCCTCCCTGTTCATGTATCGCCTCCAGCAACTTTTTTGTTTCCCCAGAGGAAAAAAGTCTTCAAAGGGAAATGTTTTGCCAATGTATAGGAGGTCACACAAAAAATGGCAGAAACACTAAAAGACATCAAAATCAATGAGTTCTAAAACTGTTTTGAGCAGGGAAAAAATTTGATAAGTTTACTGCATCAAATAGAGAGTGCTTGGAAGGTGACTGAAGTTTCAACATGTAAGAATAAATACAAAATTTTAATAAATACATTCATTTTTGGGGGGCCACCTTGAAATTTACTCATTTATTGAGTTTCCATGTACCTTATTTGGCCTTTTTTTAAAAAAATGAACTTTACATTGTAATTTTCAACTACAGTTTTCATTTAATATTTTGTATTAGTTTCAGGTGTACAGCATAGTGGTTAGAGAATCCTATACTTCATGGTCCCCCTGATATTTTCCCGCCACCATACATCGTTATTGCAGAATTATTGATTATATTCTCTGTACTGTACTTTACATCTCTGTATTTACATATCTGAGTATTTTGTAACTACCAACAATTAATTTCTTTATAGTTCTGTCATTTACATACTTTAAATAATGAACAAGTATTATTTTTGTAAACTTTAGAAAAATAAATACTACTTTTCAAGCAGAAAAAGTACAGGTCATATCTCTCTTTTGGCAAGTTGGTTCTGGTAAAGGGTTGAATGGGGAGGAGGTCATGCCATCAGAGATGGACACTGAAGGACGGCGTTTAAGGCAGGAGGGTGAATATGGGGGAGCAGCGTCAGGAATCAGGGATGGATAGCAAGAGAATAGTCAGAGTCTGGTTAGCAAACAGGTGTGGTTGCGGTGGAAGTAGCGTTTGGCTTTGGTTTGATGTTAGTTGAGATTCCAGAAGAAATGTACAGGTTTTCTGCATGTGCGTTCAACAGGCCACTCCAGATGCTGTGGGACCCAAACAAGGGCATGAGGGCCGTTGTAACTGGAGAGAGGTGAAGTAACTTGTTCAAGGCCACAGGGCTTGCACTGACAGAGCTGGAAGTTAAATTAAACCAGGTCTGTGAGCTTTCAATATCATGCTTTTAATGACCAACTCCATACTTTTCCAGTTTTAATGGAAAGATTAAAATAATTCGTAAAGACAAGAGTACTAATAGTGTAATATGTTTTAGAGGGTTTTGTCAGAAGATGTTGAATGGGATTAGTAAATCTCTTTCTGAGATCATTTCACTCACATGAAATTCATTTTTCACTATCAATACTGCTGATATTTTTAATATTAATGTCTTGCCCTGGCTGGTGTGGCTCAGTGGATTGAGTGCCGGCCGGCCTGCGAACCAGAAGGTCACTAGTTCGATTCCCAGTCAGGGCACATGGCTGGGTTGCGGCCCAGGTCTCCATTAGGGCGCGTATGAGAGGCAACTGTGGTACATGTATCTCTGGCACATTGATGTCTCTCCTTGTCTTTCTCCCTCCTTTCCCCTCTCTAAAAGTAAGTAAATAAACTTTTAAAGTAATAAATAAAATTAATGTCTTATAATTCATTTGATCAGTTTCTACCCTTTCTCTAATTTCAAAAGATTATTATGTGGCACATGTTATATTATTTTTCCTCCTTCTGTGTTCCTTTAAAACATTTTAAACAACTCAAGATACCCTTTGAAACAAATTAGACTCATTGTCATCAGGGATGACAAAATCAGGGCTGGGAAATCTGGATGTCTTGATGGACAAAGTGATTAAGGTGAATTGTAGTGAAAACAGTGCATTAAGATTGTACTAGAATGGTATTCTAATTTTGGATTTTTTTGGTGATGTGTTTTATATACTAACAAACTATTGAGAATTTTTTATTTTAACTACGTATTGTTAGGTCAAACTGTTAAAACTATATATTGATCCAAGAAATTGGGAGAAACAAAATCATGTACACCATTCAGAGTAGAAAACATTAATTTTTTTGCCACATTTAAACTCCCCCCTTTTTTTGGGGGGGTGTATTTAGTATTATTTGAGATTCTAAAATTCTCCCTAATCAGTGATGAATAGACTATTTAGTTTGTATGCCTCTAGGTCAGGTATATACTTGTTGGGAATTTTTGCCTGTTCTTGCCTCCAGTTTGTGACTGAGTCATTAGTAGGATTCTTTACTCATGAACTCCTCATACACAGAAATAGTATCGCTAAGTACACAAGCATTAAGGCATAATGCCTCTTTTCCTCCGTCATTTACCCAACATCATACCTATTAAGAATGAGCGACACCCGGCACGGTGGAAAGCCTGAAAGGAACCTGGGTATAGGAGCTGGTTAAACTTTGTCAAGACATGTTCTTCACAGACTACTAGTTTTTAGGAGATGTATTAAAAAAAAGAATTCTGTTGTAATTATATATGGGCCTGGCTGGAGTACAGCTATTCAGTTTCTTTAATGAAGAATTCTCTGTGTTCCTGTCCAGGGATGAGAGAGGAGCTGGGCTTATGTTCTGGGAGTAGAGTCTGAGATTCTCACTATTCATCATCAAAACTCTCTCTTCTCAATACCTTACCATACCCTCTGTGCCAAGTGTCCATTCTTCACCTCAGGAAAGATTGCAATCTGGGTATACAGGAGGTGGAACAGGGTGGGGGGGGTATGTGAGAGGGAACCATGGCTCCATCCCCATGAGCTCTGGGTGCTCAGCAGTGTCCCCTTCCCCACCCCTGACACCTCCCCTGCCTTTGCCTTTGGCTGTGATGCTGAGGCTCTGGCGTTCCAGGGTGGACACTTTCTGGTCAGTGGACACATTTTTGCAGTCACATTTGGTTGTAGCTGCTTATGTTCTTCCTAGTTGTTATCTCATCCATTCAGTTTGTTTCTAAAAGTTGTTGAATTTCTTACTCCTTGATCTTAACTTTCCTACTGTCTTTGAAGTAGGTGATTGAAACAGACTGTGATGAGTGTAATAATTTTTTAAGAAACATATGTTTATTAAAGGGAAGATCCTAAGCTTGAAATCTTTGGAGCATTAGAAATTCTTATTTGTATCTGCCTTTCTTTGCCTGTATCTATTATATCTGCTTTTATTTCTTGTATGTATTTGAATCATAAGTATTTCTGGATATCTTTTAGAGCAGGTAATGACTCCTTACAGTCCTGATTCTTAACCGTGGGTGTGTATCAGTCTCCTATGACATGTGCCCAGGCCACATTCCAGACCCATTCGGTCAGAATCTCATGGTTCTAGGCTTTTGTTTTTTGAAAAAGCTTCCATATGATTATGCTGTGTAGTCCTTTTTAAGAACTATTGTGTTATGGCTTCTAAAATAAATTAAATTTTGCATGGCATTTTATATCTATCAGAAATAAACTCCAAAATTTACACTCAAGGGTGTCAAAATCTGGCATTTTTGCCAATATTCTTCTGTGGGCTCCTTGTATATCAGCAAAACTGGACGGGTCCTTTTCAGCTGCCATACTAATGCTCATTAACACAGTTCCTCTTGCTTCAAAAGCCCTTTCCCTAGTTAGAACCTTTTCTTATTCATATATCAACCTCAGTTGTTCCTTTCTCTAAGTAATACTTTTTTGGGACTTAAGTAGCCAGAGAGAGCATTTCTGCCTTTTTGTGTATTTTGTTCTTGTCATTGTATCCCTTGGACATTATAACAATGCGAGAGCCATGGCTAGGTCCTCAGTTGGTTAGAGCATCGTCCCTATATGTCAGAGTTGTGGATTTGATCCTTGGTTGGGGCACATACAAGAACCAACCAGTAAATGCATCAATAATCAGAACAACAAATTGATGTCGCTGCCTCTCTCTCTTCCCTCATCCCCCTCTCCCTTTCTCTCTTGCCCCCAACTCTTTCTCTAAAATCAATCAAAAAAAGAAAACAGTGCCAGGAACTGTATACCTTGAAGTATATTGAGTTAATTAAAGAAATAATGTCATCAAGCCACAGTCTGCCTTGTTTTATATTATTATTTGCATATATCTCTGATCTAATCTGTTAGATGGCTGGTTCCATGAATGAAGAACCATGTTTTACTCAATTTTAGCCATGAAATAGTGTTTGGTAAGTATTTATTGAACTCATAAATGAGGGATCTGTCTTGGGTAATCATGCAGAATTTGGAACTTTAGGGTAGAATCATAAAATTTATGACACAAAGGAAGGAGAGAATATCATAGTCTCACAAATTCTCTTTGACTTAAATTGGTGGGATGCTCAGGCTGCTGGAGTACCTTAGTCGCCCTTGCTGTGTTGGAGAGATGGATCTGGTGTTTCAGGACAGTCTTCATTTGGCAGATAAACTGGCACGGAGATGGTGTTGTGTTGTCTGTGGATAAAAGAGCAATTTGCAGTATTTGGTTTCGTGGGTGCTAGTCTTAGCACCAGCTCACGTTTTGAATTTCTCTTCCATCTTAGGTAAGGCTCTTCTTGTGTTCAGCTCTAAAGCTTTTGTTTTTTTCGCCAGTTCATTACTGCCCTTGCAAGGTAGTCTGTGGTTTAAAACTAGGCCATTAAGATCAGGATTGCGTTTTCTATGTTATTATCAAAGAGTTATTATCAAGTGACTTGAGGAGAGGTTTGCAGGATTTTTCTATTGGATAGCTAAAAGCATTGGTTCTTAACCAGTTGGAGTATGAGGACAACATGTGTTAAGAGCAGCTCATGGGGGGAAAACCCACTGGTGGCTATGATGTCTTTTTTGAATCAGCTTTATTAAAATATAATTTACTTAAAGTAAAAATGCACCATTTTTAAGTATACAATTCAGTGAGTTGTGTCTACACATATGGGGTATAAGCACAGCCACAATCACGAAGTAACATTTTGTCAGCACCCACAGTTCCCTGATAGTCAGTGCCTGCCCCCACTCCTTAGCACCTGGCAGTGGAGTTGTGCCTTTTTAAAATGGACGTGTATACTGTGTACTCATTTGTGTTTGACTTCTTTCACTTAGTGTAATGCTTTTGAGTTCATTCATGTTGTAGTTATTGTTTGTCTTGTGATTCCTGAAGAGTTGTTCCATTGTTTAACTACATTTTTATCCTTTTTACCATCATCTTTTGGAGAGTTTGAAACTGGCACTTTTGTGTAAGGATTTTCTTCACATCTAATATCCAAACTCTACATGAACATGATTTTTCTTGTTTAAAAGCTCATTAAAGTCCAATAAGACTTGCATGTAATGGTTACAGTAGTTACATGTTCATGTACAGTCATCTTTCAGTATCTGGGGAATTGGTTCCAGGACCAGTTCTAAAACCTGAGGATGCTCAAGCCCCTTATGTATAAAATGGTGTAGAACACTGCATACAGTGTAATGATTGTTAAAGCGTGGACTTGCATCAGAGCATCCTGGGGTGCTTACCAAACATGCACATTCCTGGACCTCCTCTCAGGCTTGTGAGTCACACTCTGTGATTGGAGAAGTCTGAATGGTGTAAGTGGATATAAGTACCACATGCGACCCTCTCATGTCAATGGGTGTGGTTCCTAAATGTTTCCTTTTCAAACCTGTCCATTGTCTGCCGTTGTCCAGCCTCCTCCACTGAGGGCTAGTACAGCAGGAGATTTGATCCGACAAGAAAGTTGGGTCTCAAAGTATTTCACTGCTTCCATTTGCTGGTTAGTAGGTCAGGCTTCCTTCCTGGCTCTCTACTCTCTAGTTGTGTGACTTTGAACATGTTATTTAGCCTTGTTCCTCATTATGCTTATCTGTGAAAATGGGGTGAATAATAGTACTTATTTCAGAGTTGTTTAAGGATAAATGAGTTATGAGTAGAGTGCTCAGAATAGGACTGTTGAAGAGTTTCATTATAAAATAGTGCTATTTTAAGTAATGTATTTATTGCCAGCTGGAGCTACACATTCAGTGTTTGTTTTGATTTATTCATGTTTACCAGTTAGTTATGAATCACCATTTTTCTTATAATTTAGACCTTCCTAATCATTTTCTGTCTTTCTGAAATATAGAAGTTTATGTTTATAAAGAAATTTATATAAAATTTATAAGAAATTTAGATGTTTCTTTAGAAGTCTGTGAATGGTAAACTCAAGTTTTTGTTGTTTTAAAGTATTTTTATTTGCTTTATGTATATGTATTTTGTTTTAGCCAGATACAGAACTGAGAATGTCAGTTACTGGCTCTCAGTACTTTGATGATTTTAAACTACTGTTGTTTGACTGCCATGCTTTCCTTTGAGAGGTCTGGTGACAGTGTAATTGTCATTCCTGTATAGAAAAATCTGGTTGACTCACCCACCCCTACCATTTTTCCTCTTTACTTTGGGGTTCTTCAGTTTTACTATACTCTGAGTATTTCTGTTTATCTGACTTATTTTATGCTCTCAGAATTTGAGACATATGTTTTTTATCATTTCTGGGCAGTTCTTAGCTATTATTTCTTCTAACAGGCTCCCTTTCTCCTTTCCAAGAACCCCAAACAGTAGATAGGTTAGACCTTCTCGTTCTCTACTTCAGTTCTCAATCCTTTTTAAAAAGACTTTATTTATTTAATTTTGGAGAAAGGGGAAGGAAGGGGGAAAGAGAGGAAGAGAAACATTAATGCAGGAGAGAAACATCATTGATCGGTGGCCATTCTCATGGGCCCTGACCAGGCCTGCAGCCCAGGCACGTGCCCTGACCAGTAATTAAACTGGCGACCTTTCGCTTTGCAAGCTGTTGCCCAATTGACTGAGCCACACAAGTCAGGGCCAGTTCTCACTCTCTCATATTTTCAATCTCCTTATGTTCTGCGTAACATCCTAGATGATTTCCTCAGACCCATCTTCCAGTCTCTTATTTGTTGTCTAATCAACAAATTTCAAGTCTTTTTTTCCTGCTCATGCTTTAATGTCCTTCATTTCTATCAACATTATGAACATACTTATTTTGTAGTCTGTATTCCTAATACTAGTATCTGAAGTCTATTTTTGCTGTTTATTAATCTTTTGGGGCTTGCTTTTAGGCTGTTTTCTTATTTATTTAGTAATATGAAAAAAAATGTTAAATTACATTTGCCTAGTCTTAATTGCTTAGATTGCCAAGGAGCCCTGGTGAAGAGTACATTTTCTCCTAAGAGGGTTTGTTTTTACTTACTCCACAGTCAGTGGGATGGCAATGACCCAGAAACACTTAAATTAATTTCTTGGCTTGTGGGTTTTCCATTATTATTTATAATAATGGATTCAAATGCTAAAATTCTTAGGGCAGATTTCCCCTTCCTCTCCAGTCTGAAGAAGTACATGTATGGTGTCCCAAGTATCACTCACTGGCTGGCTCCAGCTGCCTGGCTCCAGCTGCCTGGTTTCCTAGTTGAGCCTCTCTTTGGATACCAGTTCACTTAGTTGGAACATAACCTACTCTCACCTTATTCCTGAGCCTTATCTCATTGGGATTGGATTTGGTGCTTTCAGAATCTCATTTCCTTAGAAAATATTTTTCTGATGGTTTCTTCAGGTAGCCACCAATCTCTGAAAATGGCCACTCTTAAAAGAATAATACTAATGTGCTTCAACGTCTTTGAAGAACTTTATGCACAATTCCTGTAATAAGGTTGGCATTAGTGCTAATGGAAACAACAATCTTCAAAAATGAAGCTCTTTAAAATTTGGGAATATAGATGAATGAAATTAGAAAGTTTCAGAGGCAGATTGTGTTGCAAAGGACTAACAAATCTTCAGGGGACCAACACTGTATGCCTGCAATTACAAGTTTTGTTAAGATGGGAGCAATTTTGTTGTGTAACAACATCCATTGTGTGGAACCCTAGTTCACAAGAAAGTCTGAGGACTGGGCTTAACTTTGTACTTGTTAAAAAAGACCTTTAGAACAAGTCATGTGCTTAATATTAGAGAATATTTATTAAACAATCTGCTTGTTAAATTTTTAAAAATCCATGTTAGATATACTTCAGAGGTGATTGTAACAGCAGTACAACCCATTTTGTCATATTGCCTTGTGAGAAATATGTGACAATTAACAATCGAGATCCTCGTGAAACTTAAATTTCTTAACTAATAATGATTTTAAAATACCTGGGTTGAGAAGCAGAAGGATTATTAGGAGGTGCGACTGGTGGTGACCCTTGTGTTAGGACCCTCATAGATGAACAGAGAGAGCCAGAGGACTGGTAGCTGTCTTATGAGTGACGTGTGGGGGTGTACTTATTACTCACAGTTGGAGCCCTGAGGAAACAGATTCATTGTAACCACACACCAGAAGGATGGAAAGGTGAGGATTAATCTTTACTGACTGCCTCTCACATACACAACCTTCTGAGTTTTACTAGAGGCCTAGAGAAGTTGTCACTGGCTTGAGTTTTCATGGATTTTGAAGTGATGGAACTAATATTCAAACCTAACCCGTAGCTTTCCTGCTGGACAGTTACATGTTTGCACTTTGACTTTTATTCTGACTCTCCTGAAATAGAATTAGGTGTGACCTACCCATGTCCTAGACCAGTGATTTTCACACAAATGCCAGAGGAATTTTTACAACATGTAATACCTGACTATCAGGGCATTGACCTCTTTTCCCTGACCTTGGCAAATTAAAAAATGACAACAGCCAACACAACAGTAGCCATCTTGTGTGAATAAATTATACCTATTTTTTTTGTCAGATTGGCAGAAACTGTATTTCTTGGTGTGCTGCAGAATTGTAGTAATTACTTTATGTGTATCATGAGATGAAAATGGCCAAAAGGCGCTGCCCTAGACAGTTTACTTTGTTGTTCTTTGGTAAATTCTCCCTGGGTGCTGGGAGGTGGGGGTGGTGAGGGGAGTGTCATAGAAATGAACCACTTTCCCAGCAGCTACTTTCTCTTTCCTTATTTTCCTTTTCTGTCTTCATAAACTAATTTATTTCAGTAGTCATACACATGGCACTAAATTTAAAAAGTCTTATCAACAGTCATTGAATTCCTTTTCCTGGAGAGGGCTGTTACTGTCACTTTCTTGTCACTCCATTCCATGAGCGTGAGGCACGTGTTTTGTATGTCTGTAAAACAAGTGATGTGTGCTGTGCACAGGTGCTCCGCACCTTTTGTTCATCAGTGGTACATTCTTTGTATTAGTACGTAGAGAACTGCCTCGTTATTTGTGTAACAACTTTACTGAGAAACAATCGCATTCCATATAATTTATCCATTTAAAATGTACAGTTCACAGGTTTTTCAGTATACTCACAAAGTTTTGCTGCCATCACCAACCACCTAAAATATTTTCGAACGTTTTCATCACCTCGTAAAGAAATTCGGAACACTTGAGTAGTCACCTCCATTTCTTCCCACCTCCTTACCCATTAGCAGCTACCAATCTGCTCTCCGTCTATTCTGGGAATTACAAATAAATAGAATCATTAAATATGATCTTTAGTGACTGGTTTCTTTGATTTACCATAATTTTTTCAAGGATCATCCATGTTGTAGCATCTATCAGTACTTCATTCCTTTTTATTGTCATTTCTTTTATTTTTATTATTATTTTTTAAAATGTATTGATTATGCTATTTGTCCCATCTCCTCCCCACCCCCCTGCCCTGCACACCCCTTCCCCCCCCCACTCCCCCTCCTTAGTTCATGTTCATGGGTCATATATATAAGTTCTTTGGCTTCTACATTTCCTATACTACTATTAACCTCCCCCTGTCTATCTTCTACCTACCATTTATGCTTCTTATTCCCTGTACCTTTTCCCCCTCTCTCACCACCCACCCCCTGATGATAACCCTCCATGTGATCTCCATTTCTGTGATTCTGTTCCTGTTCTAATTGTTTGCTTAGTTTGTTTTTGTTTCTGTTTTAGGTTCAGTTGTTAATAGCTGTGAGTTTGTTGTCATTTTACTGTTCCTATTTTTGATCTTCTTTTTCTTAGATAAGTCCCTTTAACATTTCATATAATAAGGGCTTGGTGATGATGAACTCCTTGAACTTGACCTTATCTGGGAAGCACTT
>VMDR010007353.1:0-19573 GCA_007922815.1 Macrotus californicus | reverse complement strand
ATGTAGGTCCTTGCCTTTCATGACTTGGAATACTTCTTGTCAGCCCCTTCTTGCCTGTAAGGTTTCTTTAGAGAAATCAGCTGACAGTCTTATGGGCACTCCTTTGTAGGTTACTGTCTCCTTTTCTCTTGCTGCTTTGAAGATTTTCTCTTTATCTTTCATCGTGGGTAGTGTAATTATGATGTGCCTTGGTGTGTTCCTCCTTGGGTCCAACTTCTTTGGGACTCTCTGAGCTTCCTGGACTCCCTAGAAGTCTATTTCCTTGGCCAAAGTAGGGAAGTTCTCCTTCATTATTTGTTCAAATAAGTTTTCCATTTCTTGGTCTTCCTCTTCTCCTTCTGGCACCCCTATAATTTGGATATTGGAACGTTTCAAGACATCCTGGAGGTTCCTAAGCCTCTCCTCATTTTTTTGAATTCTTGTTTCTTCATTGTGTTGTGTTTGAATGTTTCTTTCTTCTGGTCCACACCATTGATTTGAGTCCCATTTTTCTTCCCATCCCTGTTGGTTCCCTGTACATTTTCCTTCATTTCCCTTATCGTATCCTTCATTTGTTCATCTAATTTGTGACCAAATTCAGCCAAGTCTGTGAGCATCCTGATCACCAGTGTTTTGAACTGTGCATCTGATAGGTTGGCTATCTCTTCATCGCTTAGTTGTATTTTTTTCTGGAGCTTTGATCTGTTCTTTCATTTGGGCCATTTTTGTTGTCCTGGCATGCCTGTTACATAGTAAGGGGCAGAGCCTTAGGTGTTCACCAGGATGGGGCAGCCATGTTGCTGCGTAGTGATGCTGTTTGTGGGGGAGGGGACCGAGAGGGAACAATGGTGGTTGCTCCGCTCTCTGCTGGTTTTCAGTCACTTTCCGCACTACCTACAGTCAAATTGGGCCCTTCTGGTGCTGATTCTGGTGCTGATTCCCAGGTGGGAGGGCTTGTGTATGCTCTAGGACCCTGTGGGTCTCTCTAACAAGCTCCCCTGTGAGTCCGGGAGTTTCTCCTGCTGCCGCTGCCTCAACCCCCACAGGAGTTTTCAATCAGAGACTTTGAGGCTTTATTTCCCCGAGCTGGAACTCCGGGTTGCAGGGAATGTCTCGCTCCCCATTTGTTCCTCTCGGTTTATCCTCACGAGGGAGTGGGATGCCCGGTCCGCAGCCGCCACCTCTCCTGGCCAGCTGCGCCTTTCCCGGATCCGCCAGCCACCGCCCCGCCGCGCGAGTCCTCTCCGCCCCTCCTACCAGTCTGGATGTATGTTTCTTAATTTCTTGGTTGTCAGACTTCCATACGGTTCAATTTTCTGTCAGTTCTGGTTGTTTTTTGTTTTAAAAATTGTTGTTGTCCTTCTTTTGGTTGTGCGAGGAGGCATAGTGTGTCTACCTACGCCTCCATCTTGGCCGGAAGTCCCTGTCATTTCTTTTATTGTTGCTAATATTTCATAATATGGCTATACCACCTTTTTATTTATTTATTCATTAGTTAAGAGACATGGAGATTGTTTTTTATTTTTGGCTATTATGAATAATAATGCTATGGACATTTATATACAAGCTTTTGTTTTGGTGTATATTTTCATTTCTCTTGGTTACAAACTTAGAGTGGACTTGCTGGGTCATAATGTAACTCTTTAACCCATTGAGAAACTGTGTCAAGTTTTTCAAAATGATTGCAACATTTTTCTTTCTCATATGCAGTGTGTAAGGGTTCTAATTTTTGTACACCCTTGCCATCACTTGTTATTATCTGTCTTTTTGATTATTTCCATCCCAGTGGGTGTGAAGTGGTAGCTCATTATGGTTTTGAGTTTTTATTCTTCTGATGGCTAATGATGGACGTCTTTTTTAATTTTATATAGTTTTTCAGCTTTTAATGTTTAGGTCTGTGAACTATTATGGATTAATTATGTGTATGGTGTGAGTTAGGAGTCCAGTTTTATTCTTTCTTTTTTTAAGTTGATTTTTAGAGAGAGGAAGGGAGGGAGAGAAGCAACAATTTGTTGTTCTACTTAATGATGCATTCATTGGTTGGTGGTTGTACATGCCCTGCCTGGAGATCAAACTTGCAACCCTGGCATATTGGCATGATGCTCTAATCAACTGAGCTACCCGGCCAGAGCTCAGTTTTATTTTTTGCATGTGGATATTCAGTTGTATCGTCACCATTTTTTGAAAAGACTGTTCTTTCCCTTTCGAATGGTCTTGGCACTGTTGTCAAAAACCAGTTGACTGTATGTAGTGTGAGCATTTACTTCTGGACCCTCAGTTCCCATTGATGTCCATCTTTGTGCTGGTTACCTCATTGTCTTGATTACTGTAACTTTGTAGGAAGTTTTGAAGTCAGGAAGTGTGAATTTCCCAATTTTGTTCTTTTTCGAGATTGTTTTGGCTATTCTGGGTCTTTGCATTTTCATGTGCATTTTAGGAATGTCTTGTCATTTTCTGTGTAGAAGCCAATAGGTATTTTGATAGTGATTGAATTGAATCTGTAGGTCACTTTGGGGCATATTTGTCATTTTAAGAGTATTAAATCTCCAGCACATGAATATTGAATGTCTTTCTATTTATTTAGATCTTTTAACTTCTTTTAATAATGTTCTTTAGTTTTCACAGTAGAAGTTTTGAACTTATTTTGTTAAATTTAATCCTAAGTATTTTATTATTTTATGCTGTTATAAATGGAATTTTCTTAATTTTACTTGCTTTATTACTTTTAGCAGAATTGTGTTATATGCCTGTGCCATAGTCTATCATAATGTTATCAAAAAGTCCCCTATTGATGGACTTTTAGGTCCCAATACATTGATTTTTGTAGATGTTGTCACTGTGAATATATCATTAAGGTGAGTCCCAGTAAGATGGTGTGTTGAGAATCATCTAGCAAATTTAAAATGGGTATACCCTCCCTGTTTATCATTTTACAGCTTATTTTAAAACTTCCAATACCTGGCTGATAAAAAATGTTCTATTCTCTTTTCAGTTAATCTTACTTACATGTTAAAAATATTGATAGACTGGAATAGGTTCATGCTGCTCTAGCCCTGAGCAGTGCTGTCCAGTAGAACTTTCTATGATGATAGAAGTGTACTGTGTCTGCACGGCTCACACCAGAGCCACCAGCCATCTATGGCTATTGAGCACTTAAAATGCAGCTAGAGCGACTGAATAACTGAATTTTAGTTTTATTTCATTTTAATTAATTTGGCTAGTGGCCATTGTATTGTATAATTATAGTTGCTTTTAGGTTGAAAATTTGTGGAGGTTTGCAGAAACCTTGTCCAGAGTGTTAACATTTTGCATTATTTCCTGAGGAGTATGAGGCAATCATTAGTGGTTATGGTAAGTTTCATCAACATGAATTCTCAGTAAACAGTTCTTTTTCTGTAGCAGTGTAACATGCACCTACCTGCCTTTGGCTGGCTTACAACACTTTTACATAGAAATTCATATGAGTCTTTAATTTGCTAATTCTTATTATATGTAAATGTCATCCTAATGTAAAAGGTTGACTTTCAGAAGGTTTTTATACCTATATTTCTCTAAAACCTTCATTTGAAATTTATGAATTGATATTGGTGTTTATAATATGGGTCATTGTCTGTACATTGCTTGAGCCAGGAAGTCTAGATTTTGTTGGTGGTTTGAATAATAACCGTGTACTTTGGCTCCAAAGAGGCTCTGCCCTTGGCTCTTTCATTGCTCATTTCTCCTTGGCACTCAAACATACTTGGAAAGGTGTTGGCTCACAGCTGCTTGCATATGACCTCTGCTTGTATTTGCAGCCCAAACATTTATTTTTTAGCTATAGATTCCACATAACAAACAATCCACTGTATTTCTGTACTACTCCTCAAACTCAGATGAGCTTAAAACAGAGTACATTTTCTCTGAAGACCCTTCTTCCTTCTCTTTTGTTCTCTGCTCAAAATAATAACACTAGCTTACTACCAGAAATCTAGGAGACAAACACACCTCCAGCAAATGAACTACCAGGTTCTGAGTTCAGGATTTTATCTCCTCCTTGTAGTCCTCACTGGTTTCCTTGCTCCAGCTTATATCCTCTCTACACATCCTGCACAACAATCCCGTATGTTCTTTGCAGAAAGCAAATCTCTGGTCCTAAAATTGCATTTCAGTGGCTCCTACTTGCCTTAAGGATAGAGCCCAAATTCCTTGGAACTGCGGATCATTCCTTAGTGAGCTGACTGCTGCTGACGGTCTTCCCTGTCTCCTGCCACACCAGATAGCTGGGGGCCTTTGTGCCTCTGGTCACCTTGTTTCCTGGGCCTTGTATTTTTGTGCATTTCTGTCCCCTTTCTAGACTGTCCATCTCCCAGTGCTGGGCTCTTTTGGGTCCCGGTTCGCTTCTTGGTGTGCAGTGTACACTCTTCGGAGTCTGTGGAGTCACGGGGTGTCCTTTTACATGCCTTTGAGCTCTTTGGTTTAAACTTTTCTATCAGTCTTTTTCCACTTAAGTAGTAGTAACGTTTTCTGCCAAGACCCACAGATATTTTACAAAATATTAACAGAACCAGTGGCATAAGATGAGCCATGTCAGCCACTTTGCTGTCTAAAACGTAAATTAGTTGAGAAGCAGGTCCGGTTTACGTACATCTTCGTTAACTTTTAGTTGGCTATGTTCCATATTCTAAAAAATTAATGCAGTTTTTGAAAGTAGGGAAGACTAAATGTCTGTCATTCTGTTGGAATTTGGGGAATAAGTATTTTTAAAATTTTTTACTTGCTTATGCCCAAAAGAGAATTGGCTTTCATTCCTGATTACCCAGCTTCTTAATTTCTGTTGACCCATCATTAAAAAAACAGAGATCTCACTCTTGAGGCCAAATTCTGATAATTTAACACGAAATACTCTATCACTTATTGAGAACTTGGCATCTGTATTTAGTCTCTATTGCTGCACAGCAAATTATCACACATTTAGCAGCTTAAAACAGTACCCACTTACTAACTCATAGCTGTCTAGGTCAGAAGTTTGGGCTGTACAGCACAGCTGGATAGTCACTGAATTGAAATCTAGCTGATGGCCTAGGGTGCAGTTCTCATTTAGGGCTCAAAGCCCTTTACCAAGGTCACTTGTCATTGGCAGAACTAATTTCCTTGCATTAAAGTCCTTGCCATTCTTAGCTGTTGTCTGGGGATCTTTCTCACACCTAGAGCCACCTTGCTTTGTGGCCCTAATGAATGGGCAGTTTGCACATGGATGTTTGCTTTCATCCAGGCCAGCTGGAGCACATCTCTTTGATTTCCATGAACAGCTGGAGAAAACCCTCTACTTTTAAAGGCTTATGTGGTTGGGTCAGGCCCACCTTTTGCCATATAACATAATGTAGTTATGAGAGTGATACGACATTCACAGGGTCCGCCCACACTCAGGAGAACAGGGATTAATTATACAAGGGTGAGGATCATTGGGGCTCACTTTAGAATGCTGGCTACCACAGCAGACACTTCACATTTAGGTTTGATTTACACAGTTTAGAAATTCTCTTTTCATTAGAGGGGAATGAATGAGATCATTATGGCTTTTTCCTACCTAGCTGCGTGGCTGTACTCAATGTTACAGCAAGCCTTTTTTAGATAAGCTACTTTGAGAGAAAGTATGTATTGATTGAGTCTATCCTTAAAAAGAAATGCCAGGTTGTATATTTCTCAGGCTAGCAGTTACCACCGAGAGAGGGAGAATGAGAAGAAGGGAGAGAAGAGAGTGAATTTTAGATTAGGTGGTAGACACAGAAAAGGAAGGAAAAGAAATGTGAGTTTATGTGATATCCCTAGAATACTGCCTGAAGTGATTCATTTGGAACTCCTTTTATTTTGGTTAAATAGTAATTGAATGAAAATTTCTTAAATTGTGTCAGTTGCTATTTAGGCTGATAACAAGGAAAGCGTTTTTTTTTCTCCTGCCAAATGTGAAGTTTACTTGTCCATTTCTCTGCTCAAAAGAAACAGCAGAATGGAAATCAGAACTCCCGCCTGTTCACCATGGAAATTAGAGCAGGCGAAGAATGCATTTTATTAGGGTTTTGCTTCTTCTCTCCCTTTTCTGGTAGAGCAAATGTACATGAAAAATATAATATGTAGCAGATAAGCATGACAAAATAATCTTGGTAATATAATATGTATGTTTAAAGCAAAATATTTTGTGGGTTTCTTTTTAAATTGCATTTTTATGATATTCCCTATTTGGGGTAATGATTAGTTAATAGTTATATAAATGACTAGTTGGAATTTTACTTTCAAAATTTTTTATCCAGTTGCTGAGGTGGTATGTTTCTGGTTACATGAGAACACATTCTCAGAGTAGTGCCTTGTGTAAACTTTGCTCAATTAGATAGACTCAGTTTACTTTTTACAGAACTACATACTACTTTTCACAGGAAATATGTCTGAGGCCGTTGTAAAAGAGACCACTCATATAGATTGTTTAAATTTAAATGTAGATCTTTCTATTTTTTCTTGGAAACACTTTATAAAGGAAAGGTATAAAGTGGACATTAAAGCATATTATATAGCTGTATAGGCTTTTGCTTTTTAAAAAGAGGTTTTTGAGGTATAATCCACATACTGTACAACTACATCTTTTTTTTTATTTATTTACTCTTTAAAATAGATTTTATTTACTTATTTGAGAGAGGAGGGACAGAGAAAAAGATGAGAACCATCGATGTGTGAGAGAAAATAACCATTAGCCGGCTCCTCTTTTCATCTTGACCAGGGACTGGATCTGCAACGCAACCATGTTCCCCAACCTGGAATCCTTCGCTTTGCCAGAGGGGCCCCAACTGAGCCACACAGTCAGGGTTGTTATTTATTTCTTTATCAGTAAGTTTAAATCCTTGAGGGGTACAGCATTACACGGATTCTGTGTCCAATGGCCTTAGCGGGAAGGTTGCTTCGGAATTTAGCACACACCATGCCACTGTTTCCATGGGCACGAGTTACCTTTCCCCAGATGACTCTGGTTTTGTTTGGTTTACCACCAGGAGTCACTGTGTTGTTCTTTGCTTTGTACACATAAGCGCATCTCTTGCCTAGATAGAATTCGGCATCATCTCGAGCATAAACACCTTCAATTTTAAGAAGGGCTGTGTGCTCCCTCTGGTTGCAGAGACCCCGTTTATAGCCAGCAAAAACGGCCTTGGACCACAGCCTTCCAGACATATTTGTTGTAGAAGTCCTGTTCCTCCACAGGCTTCAAGATGGTGAAAAAGGACAACTACATGTTTAAAGTGTACAACGTTTCTTTAGTTGTGTTCATGGGGTGTGTAACCATCACCATGTTAGAACATTTTTATCCTCCTAAAGAAACCCTGCTCCTATTAACAGTCAATCCCCATCTCTCCTTTTTCCTACTCCCAGGCCCAAGCGAACATTAGTTTCCTGTTTCTATAAATTTGCCTATTCTGAACATTTTGATATAAAATGGAGTCATATAACATGTAGTCTTTTGTAACTGGCATTTTTCACTTAGTGTAATGTTTTCAAGGATGATACATGTAGCATGAGTTCGTATTTCATTTCTTTTTATTATTGAATAATATTACACTGTAGGGATCTAACACATCTTACGTGTCAGTTGATGCACATTCAGGTTACTCCTGCGTTCTGTCAGGAGTCATACTGCAATGGACATCTTTGCAGAAGGCTTTGTGGGACATTCAGTGTGGGCAAAAGTAGGTTTACAGCTGTTTGCATGGAAAAAGACATTGATAAATCTTAAGTAAGGGTGTGAAATAATAATAATAAGACAAATAACACAAATAAATAATACAATAATTAATAAATAATACCAGAATAAACTGTTTTGCATACTCACAACTGTAAACCTACTTTACCCACCCTGTATGCTTTTATTTCTCCTGGGTATATACCTAGGAGTGTAATTGGATTATATGGTAACTTTAAATTTAAACTTTTTAGGAACTTTCAGGCATTCCAAAAGAGCTGTGCCATATTACACTCTTGCTACAACATACGAGGGTTCCAGTTTTTCCATCCTCAACAGTGGTGTCTCATTGTGGTTTTGACTTCCATTTCCCAAATGACTAATGATGTTGCACATCTTTTCATGTGCTTGTTGGTCATTTTTACATCTTCTTTGCAGAAATGTCTGTTTTAGTCTTTTTCTTATTTTTAAATTGGTTTATTTTTTTTTATTATTGACTTGTAAGAGTTCTTTTCATATTCTAGATATGAGTCCCTATCAGTTGTATGATTTGCAGGTACTTTCTTCTATTCTGTGGGATGTCTTTTGTCGCAGACTCCGACCTGCAGGGTCTGCATGGTTTGGGGACGAGGACGAGAACAAATGCACACAGACCACAGAAGTCCTGTGGAGAAGAAGGGACGGTGCAGGTGCTCTTTAAGATGAGAGTCCTATGGCTGCTTCTCCCAAGGGGAGAGCACCCCGATCCTTGCCTGGACAGGCTGTTATTGTTTTCTCGGGTCCTATTATCTATTACATAGAATGTTGTTGTCCATTTTAGATACATTCAAGGAAACGAAAATAACAAATGCAGAAGGGAAAAGTGGCGAGCTGATTACACTCCGTCCATGGGAAAGTTCAAATAGGCTTTGGAAATCACCTTGAAGATGGACAATAAATATCTACTGTTTTAGATAGGGACGAGGGAGTTTTAGCAAGAGCAAGCCAAAACAGTCTGGATGCGTTTTCTAGGCCTGGTTCCCACAGGAAAACCGGTTTGAGGGTCCAGCTCCTGCCCACCACTTCGCTCCTGTCGGCTTTCCGGCATTGGGCTGAGCCACATTCACCATTGCCAAGCAAACTGGTTCCCCGCAGTCTTTACTTTCTTGATGATGCCCTTTGAAGCACAAAAGTTCTTAATTTTGATCAAGTCTAGTTTATCAATTTTGATCAAGCCTAGTTTATCATTTTTTGAGTCTAGTGTTATATCTAACAAACATTGCCTCACCTAAATGTAATGAAGATTTGCTTGTATATTTTTTTCTGCAAGTTTTATAGTTTTCTTTCATTTAGGCCTTTAATTAATTTTGAATTAATATTTATGTATGTATGAAGTAGAGTTACAACTTTAACTTTTAATGCACTAATATCCATTTGTCCCAGTAACATTTGTTTGACAAGGTGTTGACACCCTTGTCAAAAATATTTATGGGTCCTTCCCGCAGGATTTCTTACATGCTTCTAGTGGTTCTTACAGGAGATAACTTCTTGTTGGTTTTCATGAAAATTGATTAAATATATTTCATGACTGTGTACTTGGTAGGATAACCTGTCACCCCTTGATTTTTTAAACAATTAAGATTTAATCAGGCTTTGAAGTACTGTAGAAGCTACCAGAAGCCACTTTGAAGAAGCCAGCCCTAAAGATGGCGTGATGTTGTTCTCTCTTGCATACATCTTTCTTAAGACAGATTTGCTTGTGTTTTTCCCATGTGGTAAGCAGTAACAGGGACAGGTGGGATGAATAAGAATCGGTGATTGGGATTATAACATTTGACAGTTTACATTGTGTTGAATCTTAGTATGATAAATTGAGTGATTTGAGAGTTGATGATAACTGGTGTAAAGCAGATTACTAGAAGCCTTGGAAAAAATAATAATCACTTGTGTGACCAGGAATCTCTTGATTTGTGAGGCCATGCTTCTTTTTTGGTATTGGTGAATCTGAAGGGTCTAGAGTAGTGCTATCCAGTAGAAATGTAGCCTCCAAAGTATTCTAGTAGACACATTAACAAAAGTAAAAAGAATCAGTTGAATTAAATTTTAATTTTTCATTGTATCTTAAAGCATTATTGTAACATGTAATAAAAATAAAATTATTAATAAAATATTTTACACTTTTGAACTAAATCTTGGAAATCCAGTATATAATTTACACTTAGAGCATACCTCAATTTGGAGTAGCCATATTTCAAGTGCTTAGAACCTACATGTGGCCAGTGGCTACCATGTTGAACAGCACAGTTCTAGATGTTTTGATAGATAACCAGTTGAAATACTGCATCAACATTACTCATCTTCCTTTGTACTTCAAGGTACTCTGATACCTCCCTTTAACTTGATACCTATGGCTCTGAGGGGAGCTTTTTTCCTGCTTGTTCTGTATGACCCTCACTGCTGGGATGAGAAGTTGCATGCTCACTGAGACCAGAGGATCTGAGAATTTTGTTGATTGACACTGGCAGCTCACTAGACGGGTAAAGAATGATTGAGAGACACGCGATATGAGGAAGGTTCCTGAGCCTCCCAAAAGAGAAAAATGGGCTGTGAAAATTAGAATCTCTTCTCTCTTTTCACAATCTACTCCCTTGAGGTAAAGCTTCATGTAGAAAATACTACTAATGCAGTGGTTCTCAAGTGGGCATGATTTTGCCAGGGAATTGGTCAGTGTTGGGACACAGCTTTGATGATCACAAGTAGGGGGTTGGTGTGTTTGTACTGTTGGCTGGAGTGGTAGAGGCCAGGATTGCTGACAGCCCGGACAGCCCCCACAGCCATGCGTTGTCTGGCTCAAATGCTGACTAGTAGTGTGGAGCAAGACCCTCCCGTTCTCCTTTCATTACTTGTTACATGGTTTCTGCGGGGAATATAATGTTTTTCTTTTACATTTAGAGCCTCTTTTCATACACAGTTTCTAAGGAAGAAATAGCCAACTTTCAAAGTATTTCTGTTGGAGCCAATGTGTCAGGTAGAGAGATTCCGCCCACACCCCTGAAAACTGGGTCTCTCACTTCCTCTTGCTCTGGGGAAGTGGCAGAGCCGCTGCTGGTGCCCCTGCCTCCCCTTCGCCAGGCTTCTCTTTTACCTGGGACCGTTCTACTTTCAGTTAAGGGCATGTCTGTTAAGAGAACACACATTTGCAAGGCTGCTAGAAAGGTGATTGCATTTCCACAAGATCTGCTGGAATTTTGGGTTGTGTTCTGTCAGTGATGTGGGTGTTTGGTTGTGATATTCCCTTTCATCTCTCCATCAGGAGTGCTGTCACCACCCTGTTCCAACGTCTGCTAACCAAGGAGCTGTAACTTTGAGTCTTTGTAAATTCTAGCATGTAGAAATCAATACAAGTCATTTTTGGTTGATAAACATTCTTTTTGTAAGTATTTAGTCATACTTGACAGTGTTTGCCTTTAAGGTTACTAATGGGGTGTGATCCCCACCCCTCTCTCATGACTGCTAGTGTCTCCTCCGCTGCCTTTCGCCCTTCTCTCCTTCATTGCTTGTGGCAGTTTGAGTTGTTGATGGGAAACCACATAAATCAGCTGTAGCTAATTTAGGCTAAAGGCAGTGTATTAAGGGCTGTTTGGGGACTCTTAGATTGGCAAGAATTTAGAGGTTACCCCTTAGAAAGGGGCAGTAGTCAGGGCAACTCCTCTGTTCTTGCCTCTTACTGCCAGCTCTAGGTGTACACTTGCATCCTATGATAGCTGACCCTCTCGAGGTTCTTCTAGGGCTCAGCAGTGAGCTTTGGCTCTGTGCCCTAGACTGCATACTACAGTGAGGAGAGAGACTGGAACCAGTCTTCCATAGTGCAGAAGATGAAAAAGGAGCATGAATACTGGGTAGGCCCCCCAAAATGTCAGTTGTCCACCGCATCATGGCCTAGGGGTTACCCTAGAGACCACCTACTAAAACTGCCTCCGGGAACACACCTGTCAGCCTGACCCTTTCTCCAACAGCTTTGACCAGCTCGGGAGAGCAATGGTGGTCCCATTGTTAGGGCAGCGTGTGGCTTAATGAGAGATGTGCTTCTGGCATCTAAGGTAAGACTTTAGGTTCAAGTTTTCCCATTGGAGCATGGTTAGAAATAGCAGTTAAATTTTATAGTATGCATTGAGTATGTTCTTGAGTGATTCTAGATATCTGAAAGGTTTATAGCTGTAACCTCTTAAGCTTTTTTTGTTTTTTTGTATTATAGGTTTTCTATCATTTAGGTTTTTTGTGGCAATTACAAGTGAGCATTGCAGACCTTACTTTAATGAATGAACTGTATTTGTATTATACTGATAGTGGGTGTTTTCTTTAATTTCCAATTTGGGGCAGTGTTTTTGATAAACAAGGTTGATAGATAACTGAATTCCTTAATGAAAATAACCATATATCAGCTATAGTTTATTTTAGCCAGCTTTTATGAGTTACCCAGGATACCTAAGCACATTTCTACTATTTTTGTCGGAAAAGAAACTCTGATTTAAAATAATGGAAAATAAGCCCCTTTATACGGTCAGGGCTGCTCTCATATGTCTTTTTATAATCTCTGTGGCATGTGCTTGTATATCATGGGGGATACCCCTTTATTTCACTTACATTTTATAATATTGTCAGGACTTAAATAATATTCACACTTGGGGTGAAAATGTGCCTGTAAAAAATACAAGGGGTATTCCTTGGCTAGTAAGGGTAGTTTTTTTCTTCCTGGCCTGTGTTGAAACATTGCTTAAATTCAGTTAAAATGGATGAAGTGACATCAGTTAGCATTTCTTCTTAGTTTATTACAAGTTCTGTTAATTTTCCATATTAAGAAACTCTCACGTTTGTTCATAATGCAAGATTTACTTCTAAGTCCGAATTTTCTTTCTGCTGTTTCAGGCCGGAGCCTCAACAGAAAGCTCCCTTAGTTGCTCCACCGCCACCTCCGCCACCACCACCACCTCTACCAGACCCCACGCCTCCAGAGCCAGAGGAGGAGATCCTGGGCTCAGATGATGAGGAGCAGGAGGACCCCGCGGACTACTGCAAAGGTGCTGTGCTTGCCTTCCCCACTGAGCCCCTCTGTAATTTATTTTGGGAATGGACAAAGGGGAGTTAATGATTCAGATTACTTGGTCTTTATTAAATTAGCCTCTTGGTGTCATTCTTATTTTAAATTCTTAGGTCATTAAATATTGAATGATACCTGAAAATGTAAGCAATAATCAGGAGGAAAATTGTTGAGAGAGAGAAAATATACATAATATGTACATACATACTCTGGGAACTTTCAGATGGATTTAAATGTGCTCATAGAATTAAAGATCGTATAAAGCAGGACAATTAAAAGCATAATACTCATCCAAAAAGAACACATAGAGCAGAAGGTACCAGGCTCCTGAGGGGAGACAATGTGATGTTGTTCACTGCACTTGGCTTTAAGTTTTCTGGCTGAGAAGACTAACAAGGATCTGCTCCTTTGTCTGTATAACATTGAATTACATAGTATTTGTCGTCTGTGGAAAGAAAGCCTGCTCATTTGTTTATAGAGACAGACTTTTTTCCTGGCATTGTACTCAATGAAAAAGATATTCTGGGGGTTCTGCCATTGTATGACATAGTGGACTGTGCTTTCAGCTATGATTTCACAGAACACATAGAAATTATTCTATTGGGGTGCTCTTGTATTGAGGCTTTGTAAAGACCAAGAGCATATAGTAAACTCCTAAAAGACAAGCATGTTGTGTGGTGAAAATTGAGAACAATATGATCCCAACTCCATACTTTGTGTAGGCTGGATGCTTGAGAGTCTAGGAGGAAGGAAGGTTGCTTTGTCTTTTTAGCCGCCTCTCTGCTACCTAACTCCTCTTTTGGACTTTAAATACCTCTGATAGAGAAGTATCGCTCTCTGGGATTCTGAGCTTCTGAACATTTGATGAGGCATTTATTTACTACAGATTAAGGAAAACGTAAGTCAGACTCTGTGCAGTGTAAGACTAGATGGCAGAAGATACACACGTTCAGGCCATAAAGCATTAATGAATCTTTGGCTCTATAATATCCTTGTATGGATTTATTTAGTGATTGTAGGCCATTTGTGTGTTGGTTAAGGAACAGTGTACTTTTTAGTTACCATTAAGAGGGAGAGAAAGTTACCATTCTGCTTTGAAAGTTTAAGAACTAGTCTTCGCTCTAACCCGATTGCTCCATAGGTGTGGGTGTCTATGTGCAGACTCAGTGTTTTCCATAGAAAAAGTATTGTGGATCTTTAGCATTTGTATGAGTAGTGATTATGATTCTAAAGGTCTATACCATCTAATAGGAAAAAGAAGGTACAAAGACAGTTTGGACAGGTAAAAAGATGTTTTTCATCTTCCTTCTTAATCTGTATTTCTTGGCTCAGAAATTAAGTTTGAAGAGGAGAGGTGGACAGTTGTCTTTTGATTTTGCTGCTTGTGCAAAGCATTGAGGTCGCCTGGAGGGGGACTCTTGTCTTCAGCACACAGGCTTCATTCACCCTGTTGGAGTGAGAACTGTTTGCTCCACACCTGGCAGGAGACGATGGGCCAGGAGATGTGACCAGTACTTTCATCCCTTTACCACCTCTGCAAATCAGCCCTGTGGGTCCTCCAGACCAAATTACAGGGCTATGAACGAAGAACTCCACAGTCAGGCTGATTCTTGGTAATATTCACTGAACTTGAAACATCTTGAGAGTATTAGATCAGCCTCATAGGGCATGTTAGAGATGGTAAGGTTCTCTTCTCACCCTCAACTCACTCTTATCTCTAACTTTGTAAGCAACTGTGCCTCTGATTAACATACATGCAACAGATGCCATTCTCTGAATTTTGTGCTATAGACCATAATAGGTTGTCTAAGGTAACTGACATAAATGCATGCAAGGAGTCAGTGGAATTGGGAATGCCTGGTAGAACTGTGGCCCTCTCCCCCGGTCCCCCTCCCTTCCCTTCCCTCCCCTTCCCCCTGAATAGAATAGGGAACTCCCCCCTCCCCCGGAACCAGTTGAGTTTAAGTTACCAACATGATGCTTCATCACTCCTCAGTACTTGAGTATATTTTGCCTGCAATCAGGTACATTTTCCTATGTAACCACAATACAACCATCAAGATCAGGAAGGTAGTGCTGACATGTTTCTATCATTTGATCCTCAGGCCCTATTCAGGTTTTGCCAGTTGCCCAATGTTGTTGTTTATGTGAAACCTAACTTTTGAAGAGTCACGTTATATTTTGTTTTCTTGTTTCTTTAATCAGTTCCTTAGTCTCTTCTGGACTTTTATAACTTTTTGAACATTGTAGGCCAGTTATTTTATAATATGTTTCTTAATTTTCAATATAAAAAAAAATCTTTTCAGGTAGTACATGGTTTTGATGTATACTGTTGCAGTTGAGGTGAGTCACTTGTCTAAGGTGGTGTCTGCCGGGTATCTCCACCCTGAAGTTACTCTCCCCCCTGGTAATTCATGAGTATTTTGTTGAGAGTTATTATGTAAATATCCTTTAATCAACAAATTTACTTCTTTCTTCCTCTTCCTTTTCTCCCTCTGTCCCATCTATCCTTTGGTCCGTCTCTCTGTCTGTCTTTCTGTCTCAGATGGACTCATTCATGGATTTCCCCGTTACTCAGCCAGTTACAATCAGTTAGTCTCCTTTTTTGTTTTGGTGCTTGGACCACCGCAAATTTGGCTGTCAGGAGCCCCTTCAAGTTGGTTCTACGTTCTTTGAAATGTCCTTATCATCCTTTGAACACTTTCCTACGTTCAAGTACAATCTTGAATTTTCCCAGCTTCAGCCCTGGAATCAGCGCTTTCTGTAAGTGGAGAATAGTATTTAGAAAGCAAGACTGGGCTATTACTTGTGACTATTGCTATTGGAGTGTCATTGCTTCCAGATCACTCAGAGATGCACAAACACAAACACACTTCTTTCGTGTTTCTATCTCTCTCTGTGTGTATTTCTGTATTTCTGTACATACTAAAATCTATGAGCTTAATCTGGTATCTCTGATATCACTCTAATACCAGAGGATGCAGCCCAGTTTTCTCCCTTTCTATATTTGTAATTTTCTTTCTTTGACAGTAAGAGACTAGGCTCTCATTCTCATTATATTTACTGATTTGATTAATTCCTTGTATGTAATGAGTCACCTATTGCTGTCACTGGGCACCTCTCCCCTTTCCTCCTCATCAGACTTGTACGCAAACATATTTTGTTTCCTGTCCCTTTTTAATGGCTGTGGACTGAATTGTCCGGGAAGGGCGAAGGAGTGGGAGGGCTCTGATGGTCTAGGGCTCCGTTTTACTCAGTCTTTTGAGGTGTCTTGTCTGCCACTTTACCTGGTCCCCTGGTTTCCTTTGACTTCATTTTTGCAGAACCTTTGCCCCACCAGTACTCTCAAAGTAAACAACAGCAACAAAACACTACAGAAGAAATACTTGTCATAGAAAATGCACAGATTCGGTGGGGGCGGGGTGTGGAGTCCCAGCCCCACAAATAGCTGCAGAAAGCATTTGGGGCATTGCCATTCTTAATCATTTGTGATCAGCTAAATTTCATCTTAACTTTTTACCTCTTTACCTAAAATCATTTCCCATTCAAAACTTGTGAAACCTCAGACATTTTAACAAAAAGGCCACTGCTTAAAGTTTTAATATTGCTGATGATTGTTTGTTGCTTCTATTTGGCATTCTCTTTGGAGTGGAATTCTTTAATTTGTGTCCAGCTTGTTCCTGCCCATCTTCTCTTTAGCTCTCCCACTGAATCCAAGAGGGTCATGGACTTGGGTGTCTGAAAAACCTGAGTCCTTAACTCTGTATCCTTGGATGAATTTACCTCTGAGGCTTTAGTTTCTTCATCTATGATATAATATCTCTTTAGTATAATGTATAATACCATCTTATCACCTAAGATTTTATGAAGAATAAAATGAGAAAAATATGTAAAGTATGTGGCATAGTACTTTGACACATAAGGAGTTTTTTCAGAAATACGAATTTTACTGTCTTCTGCCCCTTGTTCCATCATTCTCCTCTCAGCTGTGTTCCCATCTAGGCTTTGATGCTGCACCCATTCATGCTTGTTCCCTTCGTGGTCTAACTGCCTCACTTGTTGTGGGTTTGTTTCCCTAGCCTCCGCAGAGAGACAGAGCTGTCAGCATTGCTTTTCTCTCTTCCTGTCTTATTTTCTTGTCACCTCCCTCATTTATCTGGGGCCGGAACTGTAGCAGCAGGCATGCAGTTTACTCAGACTTCTGCTTCCAAGCCCGGAGGATAGGAAGGGTCAGGCACTGGGTCAGCCTGTAAACACACTTCCAGGAGGCCCTTATGTAATGTGTGCTCACTCATGAGCTTGAGCATAAAGCCTTGTCAGGGCAAAACCTCCTCCTGTGGGGAGATTTTAGTGGAATGTGGGTTTTCAGAGTGCGACCTTTGTACCACCTGCAGCAGAATCTCGGTGGGTGCCTGGTAAGCGCTCCTTAGCTGTACTGTAAACCCTGCCTTGGAACCCCTGGGGGCAGGGCCCAGACTTCAAAGAGTTAACAAGTTCATTAGGTGGTATTTCTGCACATTGAAGCTAAGGCTGGCTTGTCTAAGGCATGTACGATTTCTCCCATACTCCACAGAAGTGGCCCTTCTCTGTACTTCTTACTCTGTGAATGATGCACTGTGTAAGAGAAATGACCGCTTTGACCTACTTATGTTCCAGAACTTCTCCAGAACCCTCAGCACATATTTGCTACGAGGACCAGAACGTGATGACAGTAGGAACAATTCTTTGTTGTGTCATGCTGCCTGCAATGACCGACTCCTCAGAGATTCTGTTTTGTGGCTCTCCTAAATTATTCTTAGATAATTTGCACATTTGACAATTTCATCATTTGTGTTTTTTCTGGAGACATCAGTTTCAACAGAGTTGTGCTCTGACTTGGTACTAAAGTATGTGTTATTTTCTTAGAAAGGCCTTCTTTTAATCCCTAATCACATCTTAATTAGGCCCCTTCCTGTATCACTCGCAGCACTATTTGCCACAATGCCCTGTACTCATCATGGGTTCGAATTATATATTTTTGTGTTCATTTGTTACCCCTTCACCAGTCTAAAAGATTCCCTGTGGTCAAGGGCTATGCATTTTGTTAACCCCACTGCATTTGAACCATCCACAGCACAATAAATATGTTTCTGGGGATGGAAAGATTGTCTCTAGGGGTAAGCTGCAGCTCAGGGATAGACAGCAGTGACGGCGCCCACATCTCTGGGAAGGCGTGTCAGGCAAGGAGCTTGATGTGCCAGGGAGGGCACCCAGTCAGAGTGCAGATCCTTTGTTTCTGCCTTAAAGTCATCCGTAGTGCTCCAGATTTGTTATATGTTATACATGTTTAAGTGGAATACAGTTTATTTCTTTCAAAATTTAGAAATATTTTCTTCAAAACAGTAGTATAAGTAATATAAATGTTTGCACACAGACTGGCTGCATTTTAATAACTCAAAGCTTAATGTTGGTGGTGATAAATTCTCATTGGCCTTGTCTCCACAGTCTATGACATTACTATTTTATAGCTTCTGGTTTTCTTTTCATTTTTAGGAAAGAAAATAATATACCTTATACAAGGTTGCCTTAGAAATGGTGTCTGCAGTTCAAGTGTCTTATGTAGTCATTCATGCCTGTTCTTTTTGAAATGAAACAGATGGCCCTATGGTCACAATTCTTTTCCTTAACGCTACTAACACTGTACACATACTTAATTCACCATACTGCATGTGTTTTTAAAATTAATTGGCTTAATTTGGCTTCCTTGAAGCCTTAAAATGAAACTCAGCTTATCTATATGAACAAAGTAATAGATGCTCTTGAATGAATAAGGCCTCATTATGTTTCTTTCATGGAGACTGAAGAGGTTCTGACACCTGTTTGTTCTGTGAGTTACTCCTGACTAGGGTGTTGACCAGTGAGCTTTAGTTAGCATGACAGTGGGACTCTTTGAGGCTCTACTATGTGTAGTGCCTTGGGATTCACCAAAGGAATATAGAAGTAAATGGGAAACAGCCCTCCTTCCTAGGAGTTCACGGCTTCAGGACTTCGCCACTAGAACACAGACTCAGTGGCAGAGCCTTTCCCACTCTGTCTCCAGCACCTGGATAGAATAATCTGTGGCCTCTGGATATCAACTGAATGAATACATTAAGGAAATACACCTTTTTACCTCTATTGTGTGGTTAATTAATTGTAAGAGTGAAAAGGGGGAAACTTGTCAGGGCTTAAAAGGAGTGAGGTGGTCTGTGGTCAGAGGTAAAACACAAGACCTCATAGAAAATGTAATGGGGCCTTGTCAGCTGAGAGATGGTGATCTGACTAACTCTGGGGGAGAGGGAAGGGGTCTCTGAGAAGTTCTACATGCTTTTGTTTTCCCAACAAATGGGCCAGGAGTTGAGGAACAACAGATAGAAGGCAACTATGAAGATAAGTTTATGAAGTGGATTAAAACATCACTTAGTAATACACATTTTGAAAAACATACCCAAAGGCAAGCAGTAGTTTGTGTGTATGTGTAGATTTCTTTGGATTTTCTGCACACACAATTATTATTATTTCAGTGCAAGTAGTTTTTCCTTTATATTTTTATGCATTTTATTTTTCTTTCTTGCTTCATTGCTCTGTGCACAAGGTTGAAAAGGAGTGATAAGAGTGGACATTTTTGTCTTGTTTCTGATCTTACAGTAAATGAGTAGGCCTTTTAAAAGATGTCTTTATCAGGTTATAGTGGCTCATAGATTTAAATGTAAAGCTAAAAGAATAATGCTTATAAAAAGAAAAAGGCAGGAGAACATCTTTACAACCTTGGAGAAGGGGAAGATTTCTTAGGGAGTATT